>JAQGAW010003720.1:0-12025 GCA_034698025.1 Phthiracarus crinitus | reverse complement strand
CCAAAACATCTATCATATAATGTAATATAGATACGAAATTCTTATCAGTAATTTTTTTTAATAATGCTGCAGCTTTAATTGTTTACAGATACCTCTACTATAAGTTTTAAATAGTGTTTTGCAAATATCAGGCCGTTAGTAAGTTCAGTATATAATTTGTCATTTTAAATATCGAAAAAATATATTAATTAATGTCAAATTTTAAAATTAAAAATTATATGAACTTAACTTTGAAATATACCGGTTTCCTCCCGTTTTGACCAGTTTTTACTCCTAGAAATTCCGTTTCTTAATACTAAGCTTAAGATATATTTTTAAAAAATTTTAAAAAATTCCAAAAATTAATTAAAAATTTATAAAAAAAATTTTTATTTACGTAAAAATATATTTTCAATACCTTGTATGAAATGAGAACAAGTATTTAGTTATTATTTAGTGTCCGCTTAACAACAATTTTGATGTTGACTCCACGAAAACTATAACACAAATGAATCAAAAATTCTCGAAAAACTAAATAAATTTATTTTTACAGCAATATATAAAAACTATTACCTTTTTTTTGTTAAAACAATATATTTTAAATTAATATTTGCTTAATATTAAAACTATAATATAGTTTTGATGCATTAAAAATATTATTTTAAATGCCAATAATAATTTAATTCACTATAATTTGTGATTTAAGTATGACTTATCTAAACATTTGATTCAAACTGAGCTTATTTTGAATGTTCACTCAAACTTGAAAATAAAATCTATTTTTATTTTATATGTATATAAGGATATGTAGCAATATTGCTATTTTTATTTAGTTTGCATAGCCGTCTATATGGCGTCAAAACTATTTATATTACGTAACATTTTTCGTCGCGAACAGATCTGATTGAAACTGACATTTAGTTTAATTTTTCCTGAACAATATAATGTTAACAATATAACCTTTCCTTTAACAATAATTTAATTTAAAATTATAATTTTTAAAATTTCTAAACTCTGATAGAGTAGTGACTAAGAGTCACATACATTAACATAAATTTAAAAAATTGAATTAAATTTAAATTATATTTTTTAAACATTATATTTTATAATATTATTCTCAGTATTCGTTAAAATCATTTTTAGAAACATTGACAAAAGTAAAATTGAAATATTTTTTACATCAGAAATATTTGTATTAGTATTTTTTAATTTTAATTATTAAATATAATATGTGAGGAAAAAATGGTATCAAGCTTTAAAATAGTGTTTTATAATTTTCATATTTTTATCTTTTCTTTTACATGTAATTTTTTTAAAAATTTTTAATTTTTCTTTAATTTTAATTTTAATTATAAAAATCAACACAAAAAATGATTTACTTTCACTTTTTAATTTTACGTTTTCTTTTTTAGTGGTCTTAAATAAAAATTAGTATTGTTTTTCTTCTTTTATTTTATCTTTTAACAATTATTTATTAAACTTTTAAATCGAAATTAAAATATAAAACATGAAAGATGAAAGAAAATTAAATTATATTATGTCTCTTTGTATTATATATCAATATAATTCAATTATAGTCAAAGTTTTAGTGTATTTAATATTTTATGGCATATTTAAATTTATATTTATTAAATGTTAAAAGAAAAAGCAAAATTTTAAGCATTAAATATTTAAGAAGCAAATAAATACAAGAAGCAAAATAAATTTATTTTGTAACAATAAAATACTGTTTTGTAAATGTTATTCCTATAAATTTGAAATTTACTTAGATTAAAGGCTTTAATAATTTTAAGCAATAACCCGGCAGAAACTAAAATTTCAACTATAGCCTAAACCTGACAAAGCCCAATACTTTTTGTTTTGGTCCTCATCAGCCCGAAATATAAGGATCCCAATTAGTATTCTAACTTATAAGCTTTAATTTAATCTTCATAGTTGCATAATTTTATAATTAATAAACGGTATTAAAACAAAATAAGCTTACTTTCTATAAATTTTTAATTTTGTTTATTAGCTATTTGGATTCAAAAAGTTGGCAAATTTTATAAAGTTAGGAAAGTATAACAAATTGTTTATTTATTTTATTTAAAGGTTGTTTTCTTTTCTTGTTTTATGATAGATAAAATTTTAATGATTAAAAGATTAAGATTTTAAGAGAATTACATAGATAAAGACTTAATATTATTATTTTCTAAAAGGAAATTATTGAAAAATTTATAGATAACTATAATAAGCTTAATACTAGTAATATTAATAATCTCGTTTTTTAAATTAACATTGTTGGTTTAAAAATTTTAATAACATTAATTTTGTGGCAAACCATATCGTTTTTTTCGTGACCGATTTAGTGGTCACAGGTATACGGGACATGTATGATACTTTTGTAGTCCACAATAGTATGTATTTATGTCGGAAAAATTTGTCAAATCGATACGAGCGTTTTTTTCTATGACCCTTATCCTATCTCTATTATATAATTGTGATAAGGAAATTACTTATTTTAAGCCTTGGAAAATATAAATCAAATAACTAATTATTAATGTTGATGACGGGAAATGTTGAGTTTTTTATTAATGTTTATTTAAACAATTATTAACAACATTTAATATTTTTTATTTAAATACAAATTCATTTTAATCTTATTAAACTATGTATTTATATTGTTGCATTAAAAAATATATTTTTTAAAATTTTTATTTTCAATTTAAAATGTATTGTTGCTATAGTTCTTAAAGGAGTGAAAAATGAAATTTTTCTCATTTGTATAAACAACTTTGGAAATTATTTTTGTCAATGATTCCAAATTTTAATTTTAATTTTCAGATAATAAAATTTTTAACACTACTTTTAAATAATAATTTAAGAATTTCTGTGACTCATTGACCAAGTATATGTAAGAATTATTTTTAATTCAAAAGTATTAAATAAAGAATTATTATACTTTACTGTTTACAATAAGATAAATTGACAACAAAATTATTTTTTAATTTTATTCAATTAAGATAAATATAATTATCTTATTGTATGTTTACTGATTTGCACATTTTGTTTTGTAAAACTCAAATGGCTTATTAAACTATTTGTTGAATGTTTTCGATTCCAGTTTCGCTAAACATGGCAAAGTCGGTTTATAGATTTCAACAGCACTGCATTAATGCTGAACCTATACACAAAAAGCTCTATTTTCGTTATCAAACATTTATAACAAGCAACACCCTTGAATATAATTTGATAAATTCGACACCTGTTCACCGTAAGGAATCAATAAACTTTGAAATGGATTTTAGATCAAATAATGGCTTGAAGTGTAGATCTAGCTATAGAAAAGAATACAAGAACATCAAGTAACGGAAACATTTGCAAAACAAGTGAAGGAAAAAAATCACCACTAAACAAAACTTTCAATAATTGTTAAACAATAATTTCTTATAACACTTCCTTAACAATGAGTTATTACACTCTAATCTGAGGTATTCCACAATTAAAGGCTACACTAATCACTTAATTATCGACTAATTCACTCAATAAACCGTAAGCAACAGAAACATTCAGCATCTAATTATCAATTCAAATATTAAACGTAATTAGCGTTTTTTAAAACATTTAAAGTCTACTCATCGTTTGATTACACTTTTAATAGTCTACAGCAGTTTTCATCGTATTATACAAACGAAGTAACAAAATTCTAAAGCACTTATACTGATAAACAAATCAACAACACATTCAACACAACACTACTTCAAGCTTAAAAATTGTCAAAGACTACGATTATGCAAAAATATATTAAGCAAATATATAGTGATATGCTTTATTTATTTTGCAAACAATGCATATAATTTTGATAAAATTATATTTTGTTATAAATTAATCGATGCGTTTTCACATTTAAACATTGCACAAAAGATCTATAATTTTTTTATAATTAACTAATGATTTCAAAAATATAATACATATCTATAATAAAAATAATTATATTTAAATATATTATAATTTAAAACATATTTATAATTCAATTCATTGTTATAAACGCAAATAAATAAATATAAACTGCATGGAATATTTATTTAAAGAATTTTATATATCTAGAAATTATTGTTGAAAATCTATTTTCAAGAAAAATTCCTAATAAATATATAATCATAAAATTCAAAATTTAATAAATTAATTATAAATTTGAGAAATCTATATTCTATTATAAAGTATAATAATGGTAAAACTGTAGTATAATGTTATATAACTAATTTTTAAATTTCAATTTTAATTTTTAACTCATATAAAGTCAAAACAATGTAATGGGTTTTACTTTTCTGGAATAAGTATTTATGTATACCGGGCTGTCTATTTATTAATGGAATTCTGATTTAAAGTTTTACATTAACAAATAAACAAAATATGAATTCTCTATAGCTAATAAGGCTTTAAAACAGCTAAGATTCTATAATAATAAGTAAAATATATGCTTAATTGAGCTAAATTTTGGAATAATTGGTGAATTAATAAGCAAAAATCCATTGAAACGCTCTATCTATTATTTAATCGCTTCAAAATAATAATGCTTCAAAATAATAGAATTTATAGCATATGAAATTACAGCTAAAAATAGTGTTAATAAATGACCAAAATAGCACTTAATATAGCATTTATAATTTTTAAAAATTACATAACTTTTCTATAATAATCATTTTTTCTTCATATTAAGATTTTTCTGAATCTTTTTTTTATTAAGAACTTTTTTAAATTATAAAAATTCCGCCTTTCTATGGTATTGAAAAATATTATTAAGTTAGGGATCAATAAACTCATCAGAATTAATAGACCATTTATTCTCTTTAAGCCAAAATAGCATTAAATTGCAAATATATCATTATAGCAATGATAATCAAAAATAGAAAAAGCATATATAATTTGATCAAAAACGGCTCAATTTTACTTAATTCGTACAGAAATAAATTTATATTATTTTAACTTTTCTAATAAAAAAGTAGAAAATGCTATCATTTTGAAGCTCTAGTAATCGATATCGTTAACTAAATAATGTTTTGCATCAATCACAAAAATTAATCATTTTTAACTTTTTATTAAAAATTTTGCAAATAACATTTAATCACGTTAAACTGATTTTTAAATAGAAAACATTTTTATAAGTAATTACGTTAGTAAAACACAACGCTTGTAATCACCTTTTGTACTAATTTATTTCCTTTTTACTTTTCTTATACTTTATCCTTTAGAAAAAGTTTTAATTTCACTTTAATTTTTCTTTTTTAATAATATATTCGTTTAAACTTTTCGTCAAATTAGTATATAAATAATATCGAATAATATTCATGAAAAATCAATATTTAATTTATTTTGAATCAAATGTTTGTTTATGAAATGTTTATGAAAGTATAAATTATATATTAATTTTTTTTTAAAAAAAACTTGTAAAGTTAAACTTGTTAAATATTTTAAAAAGGGGGCTCATTCGGTCTCAAATTTAATATTTTAATCGAAATGAAAAAAGTATACATAATTTTTAAATTCATAATAAAATTTCATAGTTCAGAAATTTATTAATGTTATCATTAAAATAGTATTTTAATATTTTACATGAAAATATAATCATAACTAAGAATTTTTAAATAGTTAATAAACGATTGTTTAAAACTATATAAAGCTATTAAAGAGCGATAGTAATACCCAAATACGTGAAACTAAAATAAACATCAAACTTTAAACGAAATAAGTAATTTTAAAAAAAGTTATGAATATAAAAATGATGTGACCTATTTTAAAATTTAAACTTAAAATTTAAACTTAAAATTTAAAATTTTTATTATTTATAAAATGCTTAATTTTAAAAATAATCTTAATTTTGATATTTTAAAAATATTAACAGCCCAGTTGTGAATAATAATAACTGTCCCAATCCAGAAATAAACTGAAATTTTGAATTAATGTCAAATATTTTTAGCAAAATAATAAAACCATTATTTAATCTTTTATTTGTTCAGAATAATAGTGATGACAAAATTATATAATAATAAAATAAAAGAAAAAATTATTACTATACATTTTACAATTAATTTTATTTAATAAATCTATTTTCTTTAACTAAATTTTTTATTTTATTTTAGTTTTAAAATTTATTGTTTAAGATATCTCTTATTACATAATGAATATTAAAAACTTTATAACTTAAAAATCTAGCTCATATGATAATTTAAAATTTCTTAATACTTTGGAAATAGTAAGCTAAGTTAACAACATCTGTTTAATTCCAAAATTAAATAAGTTTTATTTACTTACTTTTGTGTTAATGTATTATATAAATACTTAGGTTTAAAAAAACATACAAAAAATTAATTTAAATTATCTATTTTTATAAAATCTTCTATTAAATTTATACTATTTTTTATGTTTTAAAATTATAAAAAAACTAAACTATAATTTAAATAATCCTTGTGTTTTATTGGAATGATTAAATGAGAGTATTTGAAATATTAAAAAAAACATATATTTTAGAAATTTTATGTGAAAATATATTCATTCGAATAATAACCGTTATTTACTATTAGGTTAAATTATATGTTAAATTTTTATCTTAAGTTTAAATTTAATTTTTTTAATATCTTGTCAGCTATAATTTATTATTATACTTAAAATAATTTTAAAATCTAATATATATGAATTCATTTTCACAAATTTAAACCTGATTTTATACTAAAGGAGTACTAACTTTATGATAATGTTCTTTTATTTTTTAATTTAACATTTAATCTTAATTAATTTATAATTTTATTTTAAAATTTTATTATGTATTTGGTTTATTTTTATTTATCAAATATGAATTATTATTTAAAAGAATATTGACTTAGAATAAATGATGTGAAAAGTAATCAGCGCAAAATAAAAAAATGTGACTTTTCGGAAGCAACAATTTATTAATAAATAGATTTAACAATATTTTCTTGTGAGTTCATTGCCCCCATACTCTTTTATTTAAAAGGAGAACATCCTTCGTTAGGCCTAACAGATATTCGGTGTAATTAACCTTAAATATTAAAAAGAGACATGATTTGGCGATTAATTAAAATAAACCAAATTTATCTTAACATTTTCGTTATTTTGTAAGTAATATAGTTGTTTATTTAAATCGGCAAATTCCAATCTAAATTGTTGAATTTTTCATTATGATTTAGTTCATTTTAAATAAATCGTTATAAAAATTTAATTATTACAAAATATGCCATTCTTAAAATCCGAATATGCTTCAGCCAAAGGGTTTTTATACTATTTTATGTCACTAATAACATTTATTTCTTTAAAAAATAACGGAATATTCACTTCGATAAAACGTAAAATGCCGCAATTAATAGGATATTAATCTATTTTTTGCCAATATTTACTGATATTTACTTGATATTGCCAATTATTAAAAAGTTATTTTTCAGGAAAAATCAAAGCAAATCATGTCTATTTTTATGATTTGAGGTTAATTACACCGAATATCTTATAGGTCTAACGACGGGTCTTCTTTTTAAATAAAGGAGTGGGGTGCAATGAACTCACAAGAAAATATTGTTAAAACTATTTATTAATAAATTGTTTCTTTCGACAATTTACATTATTTATTATGCGCAGATTTCTTTTCACATCATTTATTTAAAGTCTATATTCCTTTAAATAATTCATATTTGCTAAGCATTTTATTATATTTTATAAATAGAAATAAGACAAAATATATAATAAAATTTTATTAAATAATAAATAATAAAATTTAAATAATAAAATATATAAATTAATTAAGATGAAATGTTAAATTTAAAAATAAAAGAATATTAACATAAGTTAGTACTCCTTTTGTATAAAACCAGTTTTATTTTTGTGAAAATGAATTTATATAAATTAGTTTTGTTTTAATTTTTTAAACCAAAATTAATATCAAAAATAATTTCGTATTTTGATTTTGATTATCAAAATCAAAATACAATAAAAATAAAAAGTTTTATTTAAATCAAAATCAAAATACAATCAAATTAGAAAATCCTTCTGAAAATACAATCAAAATAATAATTGTAAAAGCGAGACAACACTACATTGATCAGTAATAATACAAATCAAACTTTGTTAAGTTTCTTAATACGTAAAAATGTTTGAATATTAATATTGATCACATTGTATTAACCCATGTACAGTAAAGAAACTATATAAAAATGCGAAAAAAGAGATGCACTATTTTTAATAGAAAAAATCTAAAGTAATCATAAACCAAGATGTAGTTCATTATAATGATGATGTAAGTTTTTGACCATTTAATGTCTTTATTAGTATTTATGTAATTTTTCTATGTGTATATATATTTAACCACAAAATTATGTAAATAAAATAACATTTAGAAATCGCATAAAAATCGACTTCTGAATGATGATAAGTATTCGGGGTAGAGAAGGTGATTAAAAGTTAGCATTACAGTTAGTGAATTATGATTGTGAAAATTCTAAAAATTTGTGATATCCTAATGTAGTAAATATAATTGGATGACTACCCATTCATAAATTGATTCTCGTTCATGTAATCGATTGTGATCCTCGAAAAGATTGTGATGTTATAACTTGTGATATGGTTAACAATTACAGAAAATGACTTGCTCTAAAATTTTAAAGTACACCAATTGTAACCCATGATTTTATCTTAATTCTAGTATGTGTAAACATATGGTATGACGTAATACATGTTATTTAACTTATTTCATTAGTAATAATTAATTTATAAACATGAAATAATATATTAAAAGTAAAAATAAAAAAGAAATAGTTAAAATTCTATTTATTTTATTAAAGCATTTAAACGTACAAAATAATGAAATTTAATAGGGCTAGTAGTAGCCAGTCCAATATTTTAACATCTATCTTATTATATTATATTAAATATTTGAATATTTACAGTTTTTTATGCAAACATACTATTTTTTATCTGACTATTCAAAATTTAATAATTACTAATAAATCTTCAAAGTGCGCTTTTTTTAAAAAAATCTATCGAATTTTTTCTATTTGATTATTCAAACACAAACAACACCGGACATTTTGAATGCTTTTGATTCTCAGTTAATGAAAGTTGCGATTTTATTGCTCTATACATCTTCACAAAATACTCTAATCTCATAAATAACCTCTTGATTTGTTAGGAAAAAATATTGTTTAATATTAAACCCATAATATAAACTTCTATGTATTGTGTGGCTATTACACAAATGAATAGATAAGAATTTATAATTCAACGGATAAGCGAATTTGTAGATTTATATTAATATGACTAACATAATATACTCTTATGAATAAAATGTCTATGCCACTAATTAAAAGATAAGAAATAATAAAATGATTATGCCGCTTTGTGGATGTATAATAATTTTAAATGAAAAGTATTTTTATTTTAATTGACTACACAAAAAAATAACTCAATTTCCAATTTTCTTTGAAAATATTTGGAAAAAAATGTAATAAAAATCAAGTTTTCGTCAATAAATTTAACAAAATAACTTTTCAATAAAATAATTTTGTATACTATAATGATATTAAATAATCAAAGTAATATTTAAAATATATGACAAATAATCAAGTTTTTTTTATCGGACTTTAAACATAAAATAAATAATCTAAAAATAATTGAATCCAACATTGTTGTAGATTAGAAAAGTTGTGTAAAAATAGACATACTTTTTTTAATTTTAAAATTTTCCGAAATTATGAAAAAATTCAATGATGAAAAACAATATTCTTAAAGCATATGCCACTATTGTTAAAAGATAATATAATAATGAAATCTAGTGGAATGTCTCGTTAATGTCTCATATAATCAAAAATAATAAATAAATTCTATGGTTTGTGCTGGTAATGTCTATAAATAACAAAAAATGACAAAATCTTGTTGAAACTGTCGCTAATTTTTGTAATATCAAATATTAACGAAAAAGTTTGTCACAAGTGTTGTAACGTTTTAATATTTTGTACTTTAATTTAGTGTTGTGTAGTTTTAATATTTTGTATTTTGATTGTATTTTGATTTTGATTTTTGCTTAAATAGTCATTTCGATTGTATTTTGATTTTGAATTTAGTAAAAACTTCAATATTGATTGTATTTTAATTTTGCTTTTGATAAAAATTATAATTTAAATTATATAATTGTATATTGATATTGATTTTTGTCAAAATACAATATTGATTTCGTATTTCGATTTTGATTTTCAGTACAAAATCAAAATTAAAATCAATATTATTTAGGATTTTTAATTTGATTTTGATTTTTTAATAAAACATTTATTTTGATTGTATTTTACAGAAATAAAATCATTTTGAATGTATTTTGGTTGTATTTTAAGTAATAAATTCTATTTTGATTCTATTTTAATTTTGATTAATCAAAATCAAAATACCAAAATAATTTTGATTTTTAATTTAATTCCAAAAAGCTTTACAACACTACTTTAATTGTATTTTTATTTTGATTTTAGTAACAAGAACGACACATTCACAGAGAGCTCGCTTTTTTAGAAGTAACATTAACAAATAAAAATGAAATAAAGCTTAATTAGATTAAAAAATTTTATTGTATTTTATTCTTATCAATTTAATAATTAAATTAAAAACCAAAGTGGTTTGTGATAAGAGAAATAAGATTCATTCAGATTTACTTTGAAAGAAACATTTCGACCAAATACCAAGTCTATCTGCGTATTGCCGTTAGTTGTTATTCCAGTGTTCATTAAATTAAATCGATGTTTATCCATAAAATCGATAAAATCATTATTACTGTCATTATTGACGTCAATATTGAAATCACCGACAATAATAACTTTTTCGTATGTTGTTAAACTGATTAAATCGTTGATATAATCCATTAAAATTCGTTTTGATGTTTGAACTGAGTTGTATATGAGTATTAACAACCAATGATATCATTACATTTATCGACAATTGTTTAAGTATTAGAAGAATTGTTTTATATTACAAGCACTAAATTGTTAATAAAAACATGATTGAAGATCACATTAATAAAAATGATAGAAAAATAAATTTCAAAATAATATTTAATATCTAAATTTTTATATTATTCGTTGAAAACATAGTAAATTGTTATTTTATTTGTTCTATAAAATATTGAAAACACAATGCTTCAATATTTTTTAAAAATTTTAAAGATTTTCAAAAATTATTTTCAAAGTAATGGTTTTATTTATAATAATCATATTTATATTTTAGCAAAAAAATAATCATTAACTCAATTCACGGCACATTCACAACGACAGCTCATTCTCAACTAGTTTTGATTAATTCTTATTAATTATGAGGTTCTTTTAAAAAAAACAATTTCAAATTATTTTTTCAATAAAATGGATGAATATTTTACCCCAAATTAATTTTATTCGCGCGAGAGAGTTAAGCATAAAATTTTAATTTACAAATCTCTCTCTCTCTCTCTCTCTCTCTCTAATCATCGAATATATTTCATTTTATGATATCGCAGTGCTGATAGAGCAGTAAGAAAGCATTTGATGGCTGAGCGAATGTGATTGGTTTCGCTCGATTCGCCGTTTGGTGATCATTGCCATCGTTGCCACCAGTATGTGCCGAAGACCACATGCTTTGGTACTGTAATTGTCGCAAATTGACCGGAACTGTAACCGTTAATGAATTTCAATTATTGTAAGCCACTAACGAGTGGTCTCTGAGCCATCTTTCAGTGATACTGTAAGTTCGTACGACATATTCATGTCATACTCGTCCTCCAAATCACTTTCTCCACCAGTTTGTTGAGCAGAAATCGTGTCGTTTTTTAGATAACGTGAATTACAGTCGCTGTCATTGTCTTCGATGTGCTCTGACTGGTAGTGTGTCTGCGCCTCGTCTAACAAGTCATGAATGGCACTGCGATTCATGCATTGATACACCATTTCGGCGATTATAATGCCGTTTGAGTCACAAACCAGCGAACAAAATCGGAATCGATTTAAAATCCAATCCTATGTTTGCTTTTAAGTCCTGTGGCGAAGCGAAAGGT
>JAQGAW010003719.1:0-12025 GCA_034698025.1 Phthiracarus crinitus | reverse complement strand
TTCTGGCCCACTAGTGGGCCAGAACTCTACTTATATAACAACAATTATATAAGTCTCGCGAAGTTAACCGAATCAAATATAAACTGACACTTAATGCAAAAAACTCCTTTAGAACAACCGCTGATGTTGTCTATTATAATATGATATGCCTTAATAAATACTGTGTTTAAAATTTTTATTTTAAAAATCATTAAATATTCGATTATTTTTCAAAAAAAAAATTTATATAATAAATTCAGCACCAATTTATTTTATGATAATAATCTAAATGAATTTGTAATCTATAAATAAATTTTAAAATATCCTTTTATTTTAATAAAGTAATCAATCAATCAATAGTTTTACTAACGACAACCTAATTCGGTTTAATAAACAAATAAAATATTGTATTCAACTTTAATAAGAGAAAATTATGTCCAATTTCGGGTAATTCTTAATGACATATTACATCAGAAGTGATATTAAAAGAAAATGTTTATATTTTGAATATTAATGGCGTAATATAGTAACAGAGTGTCCCAACGTCTGATAGTCTAGGGAGTCTCTTTCGGCTGTTTTCAAAAAATAAGGGTTGGGGTCAAACTAACCGGATTTAACTAAAATATTTTAAGAGCTACGAAAACCTTATACACGCCATCACGAAAACACACCGAATTTAAACAATACCTTTTTGAAAATTTAATCAAAATTTAAGCGTTTCACAAAAACCCATCGGTTTTGATGGACAATTTTACTACATTTGACTAAAATTTTAAAAAAATTTCAATTTTTTTGTCATTGAAATCTCAAATATAATTTAATATCTAAAATTATTTTTTACAAATTATGCTTAAATTTTTTTTCACTAAGATTCCATTTATATTAAAGTTCGAGCGCTATTGTTTCAGTATTGAGCTTACGTTACTATAATTAAAATCGTTCAAATCTAGCCTGAATAGATGGCACTAAAAACTTTTGTCATTTTATGAAGTTTTTAGTCCAATGTGTCCTAAAATTTAATTATTTAGGGTTAATTTTATGTATATTAACGGTTCAACTTTAGTAAATGAGTCATGAAAAGTGAAATACAACACAATATTTTCTTCTTATACATTTGAAACCACATCGTACACAATGTAGCGATTATTGATTTCTCGACTTTTATTAATTACTTTATTGAAAAGCAATTAAAACGAATGATTTTTATTTAACAACTTAATAGTGACATCTAAAATGTAAAAATAAAATGCATTTTTATAGTAGTCTTTGCTCATACTTGGAATAACTGGTTGTTTTTTATGTTGGTTATATGGGTATTTTTTTCCACTAAAATATCAAACCGAACCGAACCGAACCGATAAGGAACACGACCCAATAACCGATCCGTAAACAAGTTTTAATATCGAATTTAATAAACTTTGTAAAAAATATATTGAAAAGGAAGATTCTCTATATTCATTATCCCTACCTTTTTTCTAACAAATTATATGCGCCAATCTTTTAATATCATTAAAAGAACTAAAAAGTATATTAAACTGAAAAGTATTTAACCATTCAATCATTAACCGTAAGACATGATAACTCAGATGAAATGCAAAAGCAATTTTCCACTATAAAAATTTCGTGAGCCCTAGAAGTGTTGACAGGAACGGGTCGGTCTTTGACTTTATTAAAATAATAACGCTCAGGTATGGTCGTTCCTCAACCTATCGCGTTATAGTCGGACCTAAAATTTTGGGAGCTATAATTGAGCATTAACGAAATAGTTATTGAACTATTGTGGTACTTTGCAATAACAATAGCACTTTACGATAAAAATAACAATTTACGCGCTCTACTAAAAACTTATATTACGAAATCTTTTGTTAAATAACGATGAGTTCGAGCTTCGAAGTCAATTAGTTATAGAATGTTTTTACCAAACTCACGACATAACGAAAAAAAACATTTAAAGAAAATAATCAACAAACTTAATTTTCTTTAGTTTAACGACTTTTTAAACAAATTTAAAAAAAATTTATTTAGCGAACGGGATGTATAATATATTTAATTCGAATTAATTTCAGATTAATTACTTTATATTTTGTAAATTTATATAATTGTTACTACAAACGTTTATCAGAGGGTGCGCCGGGGAATATCCTACCAAAAGTTTACCCCACATACCCAAAATTGTGAGAATTCAAGGGCAAAATAATTTTCAAATTTCAAAAATATTTATAGTCAAAGGTGAAAAAATTAGTTGGGTTTCACCATGGGTTTCATTACAAATTTTGATTCGTGAATTGTGTATTTTATTATACCTAATACTTAGTGAAGTATAATAAGATACGTTTATGGTCAGACATTTCTAAATTCTGCGGTCATATTCGGTTAATTAAATCATTTAACAGAATCTTTTTTTAATTCCAGCCATTATATTCGGTTATTTGTTACATTTGATCGAAACTCATTTTATATTTTCGGTGGCCATATTCGGTCAAAATCGGTTTGTGACCGAAAAAGTTCTTCACTAGGTATTCAGTATGATAAAATCTACAATTCACTAATCAAAAACAGTTTTGTAATTTTGTAATGAAATCCGAGAATTCTTCACTATGAATAACCTTATTTATCATTAACTAGCGATACGCTGCAACTTTTATAAAATCTCAGCCAATCTAAACCAATCTAAAAGTTAATTTCAAAATAAAACAATAAAATCTTTGCTCATATTATGAATAACAATTTAATTTATTAGAAAACAAATCTCATATTTTTAAAGCAAATAGTATGCGCATATCGTTTCAAAAAATAAAAATAATGGACATTAACTTTTAAAATAATATGATTCGAAAAGTTTTATAATTGATTTATAGTTGAAGTATTGTATTAACAAATAAATATACATTAATATTAGACTAAACCAAGTTTTGCTTTAGTCTTTATTTTTTTGCGAACCACATCCAGATTACGCTCTCTCCACATCGATTTTCGCAGTTTGATCGGTCGACTGCCAACGTATTTGCCTGAATGGAACAAAAACACAATAACGCACTTTATTAGAGTTTAGTAGTTTTCCATTTCAGTTCATTAATATTGAATTGACAATAAATTTTATAGTTCTTATAAATAATTGAATTTTACTAAATAATCAAACCGTTACGTTAAGGAACAAAATAATAAACATTAGAAATGACACGAATTCCTATTAGAAAAGCGTTTTCCCAATAATTGCTAATTACTTGTCAGTTGCAGATCGTTAGTAATCTTTTATCTGTAAATGACTCTTCACAGCAAACATTTTACAGTTCTTTTCAATTACTAGTGTGTAAAAACTTATTCTACACAACACTGCTATAATAATACAGGAAAGAATGAAATCGAAAGATGATTTTTAGGAAAAAAAGAGTTTCGATGTATGGGATAAAATAAACTCAAGTATCAAAGTATCAAATATCTAAACGATAATTTAACAACAAATTGATTTATAAATGATTTCAAGAAACTTTTTTAAGAAGTTTTCTAAAAATTATAGCTTAGAAAAAGAAAAACAAGACAAATACAGTAATAAACATTAAATGAAACTCGAGAGCGTAAGGCTATAAACACATCATTTCCAATGTGTCATTTAAGAAATGAGAAAATGCTGAAACTCCTACTTTCATTCATATACCGAACAGAACAGTTTGATTGGCTGTCAGCGCTTAGATTTTAAGTATAAATTCCTATAGATTGCCACAAAAATTACTATCTTTGGCTTTAGATTGTATGCTAAAAGTTAACGAATAAGTTTTAACCAGAATTTATTAGTAGAATATAAAGTTGATTGAAATGAATTTCTTAATTTTAATTTGTATAACGCTATTAATTAATAAAATGCGAAGCTATTCTATAAATCCAAGAAATAAGAAATTATCAATTGATTTATCTATACTCGGAAATCGAGATTCACTGCACAATTATCCGGAAACAACATATTATACTAATAAGCCATCGTTCGTTCCAAATCTATTAAAACTGGACTTATCGGCGCTAAAGAATTCAAGACCAGTTCAATTCACTCCGAAAACATTTGAACCGATTCTGAACGAACCATTTATCGATAAATATCCGAATTTGGAAAATTCAAATTTATTCAACAGTTACGAAAACGAAGACGAAGACAAAAGTTACGAATACCATCAGTTAAAAATAGTTCCGAATAAACTATCTTTGAATTCGTGGACACCACATATCCCAGGATATGACGCGTTCACTGATTTCTTGCATGAAAATTATAAAAATGGCAAATTGTCATATAAGGGCAAAAGAGAATTCTCTTCGAATGAATGGCGCGATAATCAATTAGATATCATCACTGAATTTAATCAGAATGTAAAAACACTTCCAGACAGTTATGAGAGAAAAAAGAAATTATTATTACAGAAACGAAACATGTTTTTCTCGAAAGGTTGGGGTCCAAGCGGTTCACACATCAAATTGGGTCCGAAAACGAGCTCAAAAGAGGAGAAAGAAAGTGATAGCAAGCAAAATATTTCGGAAACTTCCACACATAACACAATACAAAATAATCCAAACGAACAGCAATTTCAAGCCGTCAATCGAAAATTGATCAATAGATGGTCTGTACCTCATCTGTTTGGATCATATTGGTCTTAAATATTAATTAAATTATATTATACTTAAATGTCTTCTATAATTAAATAAATTTTAAACTTATCAAAAATTATAATAAAATCGAATTATAATTTAAAAATAATTCTATGAAACCTTAATTGATTAATGATAGTGAAAGTAAATCAATTGTATAGAAGTGATTATTCATTTATAAACAAAAACTATACTAAACGCAAAAAATTGTCAAATAATTGTTATAAAATTTGTGAGATTTCATTGAAATATAATTAATTATGTTATTATAATTAAATAAATTTAATAAATGAAATAAACTTAATCATATGATTATAAATAATATAATCCTAAACAAATCAATTAAAATAATAATTACCATTCATTTCTTTCATCGCACGCGTGAAATCTTGCGGATCTTTAAAGCTAACAAAACCATATCCTTTAGTCTTATTCGTTCTTTTGTCGCGAATTACTTTCGCTTTCGTAAAAGACGTAAATCTATTGAAAGCTCGAGTGAGCACATCATCGGTGACATCGTTTCCGAGATCACCACAAAATATTCTGAAGTCGTCTGATTCCCATTCCATTAGAGAGCAATCTTCCCAAATGGTTCCGCCAGCCATTCGTAACATCTTTTTGTTTTTCTTACCCTTATCTCCCAAATTTGTTTTCTGCTTTTTATTTGTGACGTTACTATTGGTAGCGGTAGTGGTGTTGTTGGACATGGATTGCGGGTTCTGTACCGACGATTGATGTGCGATCGATGGCACTGCCATCGGTGTTACCGTGTAATTAACGTTTGAACCGCCATTTAATGGTTGATGCGATGGAAGCGCTGATATATAACTGTTCTGCTGTTGATGTTGCGAATCGTAATTGCTTTGCATTTGATGTTGAGATGATTGAGTTCGTGGTAATTGTCGTTGGATTTGGTGAGGAATAAACTGAACCGTCGATGACTGCATCGAATTACCATTCATGTTGTTATACAATGGACGCGAAGATATCTCCAGTTCAAACCTTTAACAATAATATATTAAATTGATTTCAATTGAATTGAAACGCGTTTAACAAAACCTATTCATTTCTGCCTCCATTTCTCTTCGCTTTCTTTCATTAATCATTGCTTGATATGAATTCATCGCTAATATCACTGTTTTTATGCACAATTATTCAAAATCATATGATATTTCAATGAATTCAATTTTATTATTTAATTATTATTATTATTATTATTATTAATTCAAATCAATACAAATATTCAATATTATTATCACTGAAATTCAATACAATTTCAACCATAAATGATGTTTCCTTTAACAATACCGTACGGTATAACCAAATTGTTATTTGAATTAAATTGAGATATAAAAATTTTAACGTTTAAGTGTAAATTAACGGTTAAACGTTAAGCTTAAAGTTAAGAGTTAATAGAGTTTCGTAAGGGTTAAGTTGAAATATAAGCTATCATAGGTTAACCAATGGTAACTCGCTTTAACTATTCTTAATAAGATATATCATGGATTTTATGTGAATTCAATAATGATGGGAGAAAGCTCAGGCTCAGGTAAGTTAGTTTTAAGCTAACTTGAGCTCATGGTAAGCTCAAATGACAAATTTGTTTGAAATTAAAGCTCATAAGCAGAGCTACAGAAAAAATATTTTAAATTTTAAGCTCAACCTTAAGCTCAGCTTTACAGACAAATAACTAAGCTGAAGCTCATATGTGAAAACTTTTTTAAAGCTCAAGCTCGGTGTTCCATTTTGAGCTTAAGCTCAGCAGGTTCAAGCTCAAGCTCAGCAATATTGAGCTTCTCTCATCATTAGAAATCAAATAGACTTAAAAATAATTTCGATTTTAAAGTTTTTAAAATTTTAACGGGTTAAAGTTAAAATTAATGTCTCCGTTAATGTTAAAAATTAAAGATTTTTTAATTTTTTAACCGATGTTTCCTCTGGAATTAAATTTAGTTTTGAATAAGTCTATTTTTTTGTTGATTATAATCAAAGATTTTCAGAAAAAAATCCGAAGGTCAAAAAATTTTCCTTTAAATCCAATCCGTTTACCCATCCCTGAAGTTTGAAAAGATTTGAAAGGATTCCCCCTAAACCATCAGTGATCAGCTTCTTGGACACTGATTAGTGTTACAGGCGTTCCCGTACCGTCAGCCACACTATACAGAAAACCCGTAAACTTAACTTTACTTCCTTTTCTTAACCGTTCGATCGAACACTCGTTTAATTAATTAAATAAAGTATAATTAAAATAAACAACAAATAGGTTTAAATTGTTATTAATATTTTATTAAAATAATGCACACTTCATGTCGTTTTATCAACTGCTGATAAGCATATAATTACATATAATTATTTCGAATAAAGTAATAATTCTAAAACATAAAAAACGTATAAATTTGTTATACAAAGTTTTTACGAAAGGTTTTTCGCTCATTACACTCGCCGGCACTCGCGAAGCGCACCGAAGAGGAGCCGAAAAACGAAAATACAAATATTTATAGTAATGTAATGGTAATGTAAAAGACGAAAAATTAAAAAATAAGAACAATAATCATAACATGTAATGTAATTGTGCTAAACTTCAAAAATCGTATCGTTTGCGTAAACGTCTCTTTGAGCAAACGAATCGTAGAAGAGTTGTGGAGTCGTGTTGTTTTAATAATAGCGTTTTCGTGTCCAGTGATAAACCTTGAAGTCGTCGTCGATTTGTAATGCTTTTATCTCGTAGTCATCGTATATCTCTTTAACTCGATTAATATATTGTTGCGCGTTATTACAGAGTTCTTTAATTTTCTTAAATCTTAGTCCAGCGAAGTCGACATCAGAGTCTTTTCCGGCATTATATGCGTTTATGAAACCACGCATAGACTTGAAATTATGTGAATAATTGGTCTCATTATTGAATTCATTAATGAACGCAAAGTTGTAATAGATTTTCATTACAAAAAGTAAAATCAGATACAATCGATTACTTTTTCCCTTAATATCACGATATTCCCGATTAATTCGAATACAAAACTCAGCCATCATTTCTTAAATACTTTTTTCTTCGCTATAATTATTAACAAGAATACGAAAAACCATTTATTCGCGCGATGTGACCAATACTCTCAACTGATCCAAACTCGCGTTCGACACATCAATAGACTTTGAGGTCAGATAATTTAAAACATTTTCGATTCGCGTTTTTATTGCGTTAATTGGTGTCAAAACCATCCGATCTCTTAGAAGTTTTTTAACCATCTGTGGCTCTTAATTGTTGTTGACATCATATCGAAACATATCTGATGTCGAGAAAACCAAATTTTCTGCAGTTAACGCGTTCTCTACAAATTTCGTTTCATTACATTAGTAGGGCATTGAAAATTATTTAAAAAACTAAATGACAAGACTCTGGGTTTCCCACTGTCTGTTGGTCTGGGGGTCCCATTTCGACGTTTTTCAAATTTCAGAGGGTCTAAACTTATCGGATTTTTAGCGACAATTTTTTGGGCGTCGGACTAAAATTTTTTTCCAAATTTTTTCCAGATGAAACCCTAAACCACACTTCTCGAAAATTCAACAAATAATTTGGTCAAAATTTAGAGGTGTCACAAAAACTCATCGGTTTTGATAGACAATTTTTTCACTTATGACAAAATACTTTTCAAAAATTTCAATTTATTTCGTTCTTGAATTTTAAAAATTTTAGGGGGGGTGTCCAACTTTTCGGATTTTCATGGGGGTATAAACCCCCTCTGGGACACCCTGACAAGACTTCATACTCAAACTTTTTACAGTAATTATAACTAAAGAGCGGATTTTCCTGGAAAATACCGTCTTTTTTCTTTGATCATAAGACCGGGAGATTAATATATTAATTGGTATAAAGTTAAAATTATTAATTAAAAGTAGTTTTATTTTCCCTTTTTTCCGGATTTGGCATTTAATAGAAATATTCCCGGATATGTACAAATATTCAAAAAGTTTCCGTTTTCACTATATTTAGCAACAATTTTATAAGTAAATGCACAAAATGCTTTCTAATAGTTTTAAAAATTGTTTAAAAGTATGAAATTAGTATATGAATTATTAAGGTTCTAAGAAAATCGCTCCAAAAGTATTATAAATTTTAAATAGTGTATTCATATTTCAGAAATTTCTTTAGTTTTATAAATATTTTGTTCGTGAAATGTAGAAATATATTTTTAAAAATTTATAATTATGAAAAAAGCTAATTTTAAAACGTTAGCATAATATAATAATCATGGTACATAATTAGAGACTGGAAAATGGGGACAAAATTTTTAACACTTCGGGGACACAATTGGGGACACAATTTATGTAAAAATGGGGACAATTTTGGGGACATTTATTCGTTTAAAAAACATTAAATAAAAGTTTTTCAAAATTAAAGTAATTTTCATGTCATATTTTTTGGCTTAAGTTTTGTTTTCTCTTAGAAATATTGTAGATAAAATATTATAGATAAACTTTTAAAGAATACACTTTTATTTCAATTCTAGTAAAAATACAATTTAGTCTAAAATTTTAAAAAATATAGTTTAAGAAATATTAATTTTTACAATTTTAAGTAAAATGTGGACAAATTCATAATTATTTTCAATTTTGGGGACATGTCCACTCAATGGGGACAATTTAGTTATTTTGGGGACTTTGGGGACCAAAGGGGACATTGTCCCCAATTTCCAGTCTCTATACATAATATAATATTCATTTTTTTGAAAATTTTTTTCACGAAAAATAATATTTCCTGAAACCATTCTTGTTTTTTATACATTTTTGTTCCCGGTTTCCTCCCTTTTTTATCACTTTGTTAGTCGTGGAAAATCCGCTCTTTAATTATATCATTATCAAGGGTTTTTTCTTTGATTCTGTGAAAAATCTTATGTGAATTTTAAAATTTTACTTGAGAATAATTACAAGATTCTATGGTAATTCATTTAAAAATTTAAATTTTTTCAAATTTCTTTTGACAATTCTATGAAGGAAAATGCAGAATTTTTCTAAAAATTTGATATATATAATAATTGAATTCATAAAAATTAGCAGTAGCCCATTCTATTTTGGTAAAAATTATTTTTAAAATGATAACTATAATAAGATAATGAGCAATAAAATTTCAATTTCTAAATTCTTTGAGAAAATTTTAGAAAAATGGCTTTTTTCTCAAAGGGTAATTCTTTGACTTTCAGAATATTTTGCCCAATTGGACATTACTCAAACAAGAGAAGTTTATTAAGGGTATTTCTTACCGTATAAATTACATTAAAAACTTTTATTTGGGTATAATATGACTTTATAACTTGTTTTTTAATAGAAATTATTTCATTTTATTTATTTCTTTAATTAACGATTTTCAATGATTTTATTTTCTTTTCAACAAGTTTTGGTTTTCTCATATATGATAAATTGCTGTTCCTTTAGCTGTGAAGCATTGATTTTGTCAAACAGAAATTATTGAATCTGAAAGTACATTCAACCAGCCAATTCTATTACACTTACTCCCTAACAAGTGAAAAAATGATAACATATTGGAATGTGTAAGCTTAGTATCAAAAAAGATACATTATAACTAAGGATAGGATATTCCTGGAAAATTAATAATCATAAAGATTAATATGTTAACTTCATTTAACTTGTAACTAATAGTCAATGGTAGAGTATGTAACGGCCCCCAATTTTTCGGGCCTTGGCCGGCCCACGATAAAATTAGTAAGGCTCGGGCCTTAAGTTAAGAAAAAATTGTCTATTCATTCTTTTAAATTCAAAATATCCGAAAATTTGGAAGGAAATGTTCTAAACAAACCATATTTTAGCATTACTAACAGAATATTGCAGAATACTCTATTATACTGTAATCAGATTTTACGAATTAATATGCATAAAATATTGTTATAATGAAACAAAATAAATAGAAACTTAGATAAGTTATAATTTTGAGATTATATGAAAGAAAATTGGGCCTGGCTTTGGAAATTTAAAATTATCTTGCTTTTGTCGGGCCTTAAATTTGTTACGATTACATAATCTAGTCTATAGCAACCGCATCTTTAAAAGCCCTCCAAAAGCCTTCTTTCAACCCTTTGCCTAATTTTTAGAAACATAATTTTTAATGTTCTCTATCGATTAAAAGCGTTTTCAAAAAATTCAGCTTAATAAGCCTGAGAGCATTCCACCGTCAGCTCCCAATAGAAGCCTCTGGAACCAGAGCCTCATCATTACTCTGAACTTAAATCATTATTAGTTTTCTTTGATTCTTTTATTGATAAAAATTGATTGAATATCACGTTTGACTTTAAGTGCTCTTTAAGAAAAATCACAATAAAATAAGTTTACTTCTCCTACTCGTTTCTTTTCTCGATTGTCAACATTTAGCATTCAGATTAAACAAATAAATCTTTAACATAATTCGTTGCAGATGTAAATATATGCAACAATCAAATAAGATTTATAAGGTTTCATAAGCATTTCTTAAGGTTTCAAAACTTACATTTACGCTACAATAAGCTTACATTAATGACCCTTATATTCAACTAACGTAAGGCGTAATGTCATTTAGTCTATTTCTGAGTTTTTGTTCTGTATTTTTTTAAGAAAAAGTTTTAGTACAATATATTAGTGATTTAAATTTTTACTTTAATTCCAAAAACGTTTCGGTCAAAAATAATATTGCATTAAAACTAAAGCTTTAATGCTTTAGAATAATTTGTACGAATTTTTTCGATTTTATTTGAGTTATGTTTAAATACGATTGAAGTTGTATACTATCTCTGCGAATGAAATCATGTGAGAGTACAACTAAATTTAAGTTACATTTGGTTTGTTGTAATAATAAAATAATTACATTCCAATAATTAATAATATATATGGAATTTTTTATCATAAAAGTTTATCAAAAAAGATAAAATATAATAAAATGATCAATTGTTTCATTTGGGAGGTAATCGATATGAACATTGCGTTTCTAAACTAAATGAAATATATTTTATTTAAATTTATTACTTGAATAAGTTTATACAAATATTTTCGTATATATTAAGAGTTAATGTTTTAACAATTTCCAAACGAGTTATTAATTAAGTATGATTTCGAGAATAGCATTGCGATTACTTTTACTTTTTGTAATAAATGGTTTGTTAAAAAAAATTTCTAACTTATAAAAGTAATTTAACAAATTATTTTTTAAAATGTATACTTTTATTAAGGTTTAGTTATTAAATCGCAAAACATTAATAAGTCTTTAAGTGAAACAATTGAAGAGACAACAGTATCACAGACGACCGCATCGCAGACGATTGCATCGCAGACGACCGCATCGCAGACAACCCCAACCCCATCGCAGACAACCCCAACCCCATCGCAGACAACCCCAACCCCATCGCAGACAACCCCAACCCCATCGCAGACAACC
>JAQGAW010003718.1:0-12027 GCA_034698025.1 Phthiracarus crinitus | reverse complement strand
AAGCTCTGTGATACATGAGCTTGAGCTTAACAAGCTCAAGCTCAAGCTCAGCATAATTGAGCTTATTCCGATCATTATATTGATAAATATAAATAAAATAAAAATGGAAAATAATTTATTTTGTGTCAATTAAACAAAAGTTTAAATCTTTGTGTATTCATTAATAAATTTAGATTTTATTTATTATTATTTCGAAAATACATTATATATTCGGGTAATGTTTATAAGCAGTTAGTTGTTTACATATTTGCTTATATTAAAATAAAAAATTTTAGACCGACTTTAACAAAAATAATAGTTGTTACCAGACCTCGGATATTAGATAAAAATTAAAAAAAAGAAAATGCGTTCAGTTAATATTTTTAATACATAGTATATTTAGACTATAAATAAATATATTTATAATTAGACCCAGTCTGGGTATGTCGGGTCAAATATATTTTCATTTAATAGTACTATTCTACCTGAAGAGTTTGATACCAAAATTGGGTGGGTTAGACCCGGGAATAACGAGAAAAAACTATAAAAAATTTTATCCTCACCAATTTACGCCCTTTTCTTGAAATTTTTTAAACATTTTTTATTTTAATAATTATTATAAAATATTAGAACTATTTCATCGAAACTCCCACCTATCTACCCCACCCGGTCATATATTATAATTTTTTTAAAATATCCCCCATTTTTATTTACCACCTTCACGACATCCCGTTGTATCTTTTTAAAATTTATATTTTCTAATATATGTTATATTTTTAAAATAAGTTCCAAATATAAACCCCTTCCATTCATGATTTATTCAATTTATTAGATTCATTGAAAATAATTAAAATATGTGTCCACCTTTTTGAATAGAAAACATTTAGCCCTCACCAAGCCACCACTTTTATGCCTCCGCAACCAATTTTTTTATGCGACTTTATTTGATTTACTCTATCGAATGGATGTGATCAAAACCAAATTCAGTTTAATTCATATGAACTACAGTTGATCTGTGAGTTACTACCAGTTATTGAGTTGATAGTAAATATTGACATTAGGAATGCGAATGCTCTGCCATACAAACACAGTGTTGAAGATATTTGGGAACTGATTGTAAAGAATTTGTCTATGAATGTGTTGAAATCTATTTGTTTAAGTGCTTTAATTTTTCTGTTCATAGCTCAAAACCATGAGTTAATTGTTAATTTCTTGTTTAATTTAAAGCGAATTAATAATTATTTATCAATAATAGAAAATAAATTCTAACCAATAAAAAATTAAGGGACGCAATAGCGAACCCAAACGCAAATTTAACGTTTTTATCCCTAATAATGATTCCATCTCTAATTTTTGTTTTGACATTAAGTCATAATTGATGTTTTATTATGTTTTTCTTCACTTCACTTGTAATTTTGTATTGAAGCGAATAAGTCGCAAATAAATATTTTACGTTTAATACAAGTCAATAAAATTCGTGTCAATAGTTATTCAATTTATTTATAGTGAATTTAATTAATTGATTTTTGTTTAGTCAAATAACACTCATTAAATCAACGAACAAATATCACTTCAATAAAGGAAAGTAACTCCATCTAAATAATCATTCACAAAAGTATTTCAGTGATAACCGATATCACATCTGATCAGTAAATTCAGTGTTAAGCGTATAACCAGTAACCGATATTAAACAGAGCTGGTAATAGATAGCAACCGGTAAGTTCGTCAACTGTGGTAATCCATTCTACTGAAGATCCCGTAGTCTACTGAGCTATACTACACCCCGGATGTGATACGAGTAACGTCTTCGCACACAACCCGTATTCGCATCTTTCAAAATTATACATTTTTAAGTTTTTGAAAGAGTAAAGTGTGAAGAATATTTTATGCGCTAAATTACACTAAAATTGAATATACAGCATATACCGTTTTTGAACTGAATTCTTTTGTTTTAGAGTTCTATTTCCAAAGTGTGCATAAAATTATCAATTAATCTAATTTCTAATATTATTCAATAATAACAAGTTGCGTTTATAACAATAATATATTTTTTAAATTTTTGATTTTTAATAAAATTCCAATAAATTTTGTTTAAATCTAATCGAGTACTTATAATAAAGTAATTTCATAATAATTTAGTATT
The DNA here is from genome assembly GCA_034698025.1 of Phthiracarus crinitus. NCBI lineage: Eukaryota > Metazoa > Arthropoda > Arachnida > Sarcoptiformes > Phthiracaridae > Phthiracarus > Phthiracarus crinitus. The sequence continues at coordinate 9,905 of JAQGAW010003718.1, read as the reverse complement.
TGCCTTAAAATAAGTTATAATTAAAACTTTTAGAAAATTTTCTAATTTGTTTTTGATGGATATTTTAGTGCAAAAATGAATGCATATTTCTTTGGTTTTATCGTACATAATATACGGATGCTGATTATAATATTATATTTATATGTATTATCTTAAACTTTATTTGATTTTTATAGGTTTAAAAAAAGAAAAGCAATCATCACTTTCATTGATGATCATTATATTATCCGTATTATTATTTTGCACATTATGTGCATTCATAATTGCTTTTGCTTTTTATTCTAATAAACAAAAACGTATGAAACAAATTGATAAACATATGGATATGTCTGTCTATGACGACACTTTTTCTATTAATGACGAATACAATTATTACGAAGAAATAAATGAAAACTTTAGCATTCATAATGATTGCATCACTGAATCAACAGAACAACATTCAAATCATATATATTTAACGATTGTTTGAGAAAAATTTTATTCATTTTATGTTTGATTTAATTTAATTATTTTAAGTTCAAAATATAAAATCTAGTTTACTAATCCTGAAACACATGAATATATATTGTGTTCATAATTACTATAAATTTTATTTTATCTGTAATTATTCTTCACTATTATTAGTTAGATATCCAATCCTAGATTACTATAAAATACTTGAATAAATTAATGATCAAAGAATTGTGGATCTTTTGAACTTTAATAAAATATAATATTAATATTTGTATTAAACAAAGCGATTGAGCTTCAGATCTACAGAAATACAAGTAATCTGTTTTAATATAAATCACCTTAGAATTGCTTAGTGTTTATAAAAGGTTAAGTTTTATTTAAAAGTTCAAAACTAATGTTAAATAAGTAAGTAATAAGCAAAACGTAAAGTTTTATTTGATAAAATTGACTGAAATAATTAATAATTAATTGTTGAATGAATTAGTTATTAATTTCTTTGAAATTTATTTTTCTATTATTCATTATTATGTGGTCTTCAATCAAGTTCTTATCAATAGGTATTGAATATCCTGAATATAAACCAATTCTTCTAATACTTAAACATTTGTCGATAAATGTTATGATATAATCGGTTTTAATCGAACAATCCTTTAATGTATAAAATTTATAACCGATCTTCAAATCATATAAATATTGTAATTTTTAAAATATGTTTCAATAAATTTGGTTATATTTCTACATAAAATTTATATGCATTTCGGATCCAATTAAAATAAATATCGATAGACTTTAATTGAGGTAATATCTTTGAAATCAATTTCATTAATCATCATATTATTGAATTTCAAATGTTTTAAATTCACACAATTTTTCAATAAACCAATATTTTCGCATATTTTGTATCGGTATTTTATACATAACTTTTCAAGCGAATGAAATCCATTTGTGAATACTTCATAAAATGGTGCATTTAATCCCCCAATAATTAACTAATACCTTCAATCGCTTACATTTCAATCTGTTTTAACACTTCATTACAATTTGGGTTATCTTTAAAAACAAAATTGAAATAAAGATATTCTAATTTATCAAAATCAGTCAAATGTTTCAATATTTCAATTTCAACATTACGATCAATATAGACATGTAATCACTTTAATCGATGTTTAAATCAGCAGACTTTAATCAGCTAATTATATAAAATTGTGATCACGAATCCAATAAACACTTATTAATTGCTTATTATCGAACAAATACTATTTATTAAGTCGAAGGCATTCTTCAAATATACCATCAAAACAATACAATACTGTATGTATTGAAACAAGTTTTGGAACTTATCCTATATATTAATCTTACTACGCCTCTGTCTGTTACCTTTGTTTACATTTTAGTCAACGCTATATTTGTGTGTGTGTACATGTACTGCTTTACCGCATGCGCTGTTAGTGTTATTTACAAAAAAGGAACGCAACGTTTTGATAATAGTTACAGTTGAAAACTCATAATGAAACTCTTTATAAGTGTATACTAGTGAAAGACGTGAATACGGGTTGCGTGCGAAGACGTTACTCGTATCACATCCAGGGGTGTAGTGTCGCTCAGAAAACTACGGGATCTTCAGTAGAATGGATTACCAGAGTTGACGAGCTTACTAAATCTCTAGCTTACTAAATTGGAGATTATTAAATCTCTAGCTTTAATAAGTTTATATTGTTTATTGAATATTAAACATTTGAATTGTTTGTTAACGCATTGTAAACGAAAACAATTATTAATCGATAGATAATAAACATTTCACATAAGCCATCATCAAAACTATCAAAACTATCTCTATTTCTTTGCTTTATTATTAAATTAAATAGTGATGTCGTCACTGATTAACATGAAGATTTATGAAAGACAGATAAATTACCCATTAATCAAAATCTAAGTTATATATTAAGGATATATTGTTTAGATAAGTGAATTTAGAATAATAAATTTTTAATGCCAAAACTATAAAATCTTTACAATAATTTAAATGAATGTTTGGTAAACATATCTTAATCTTTTATCTCAAATCTTATCATTTCTTTTTCTTTAAATTCTAAAATTGTTAATTATTGTTTGAATAAAAATAATTTTCTCATAAAAATTGCGGTTTAATTTCATATTTGGATTTTATCGTAAATCACAAAATGCATCACTATATTGTAGCGACCCATTAATCATTGACACTCATAGTTTATATTCTTATATAATGCATATTCACGTATTATTCAATGCATACTCATATATCATATTATGCTTTTAACAACACATATAAAACGTTTGGCTTAACACAAATCTCTCTTCACTCTTGCAATGCGCTCTTGTGATAACTATGTGATGATAAACAACACATGTTATATTAGTTTTGTATTAAACCTATTTTGTGCTAAATAAAGTCTAATATTGGTATTAATTAAGTCCGTGTCTCAGTGTGATCAATTGGTCAAGCGTGCATCATATTCACATAATACGCTTTAGCCAATTATTTCGGCTTAGATATCGAATTCTTATTATTCGTGGCGCAGTCGGAAGGCTTATACACTGTTCACGTTCGACTCCAAATTCAATATTTGGCATTATTTGACGATAACATCGGGTTAGTCTTCACATGAGCTATTGGTTGCGTAACCTCCCAATAGTCAACTATCGGTAGGTATCATTATCGGACGAAGAATCGGAAAATATTTCGGATCATAATATTCAATCAGAATTATTTGACTAATCGACACTTGTCGAAGACATCAATAAATTGATTGAGCATCCATTCTTTGCATCGTTACCTTAATCACTACATAGTAAACGCGAAGCACCATAAGCCAAACAACATTACTTTGCGCTCAATAATCAGCCAAATCAGGGTTCATCAGTAAACAGCATGTCTTCATTCAAACTTGAAATCCCAAAGTTTGACGACAGCGTTATTTGCACACCAGTTCGACAATGGTTTGCCACAGCAACAATGCTATTATCACATCTGACAACAGACAAGGATAGAGTCATCTCTATTAGTCATTCACTGTCTGGCGACGCATTAGATTACTATATAGCAGAGATTACTCCAATTTACTCTACCATAACATGGGACGAATTAGTATCTCAATTTATTGGTCATTTCGACGATCAATACATAGTGCCAAACAAAGCAGCTCATATTTGGCGATAAAATTTTGCACTATTACTCAGATAAGATGCGCTTACTCATAAGAACTGGACTCAGCGATATTCAAAAAGTTGGTGAACTCACTTATGGTTTACCCGATCAATTGAGAAATACATTCCAATTAGCTCTCATCACAACACCAGTTCAGTGGTATTATGTGGCGAAACAAATCGAGTTGACTTCTCCACATCTATTAAACGCTGCACAGCTTACGAATAAGCATTTTCATCTTTCCAGTTCTGAAAAATCACAGTCGAGCAAAACAGACAATGCATACATCTCAAACTTGTCAACAACTTATTATAAACCCAGCATTCACTACGAATCATATCGTAAAAAGAAACGTTCTTTTCCAAAAAGCCACGCAGCATACAAATGTGTCCACACAAATAACGAAAGCATTTCAGAAATAAATACTGATAACAAATCGTTAGTATCACCGTATTTTGTGCTTCCATCGATATCTCAATCAGAAACAGTTATCGAGCACACAGAAGACAGCCAAATAGATATCAATCAACATCAACTAAAATTAAACATTTACTCATCATTGGTTTCAGACGTCGAGTCACCATTGATTGATTTTTCTATTTCATGCACTTCTCCAATGGTAGATTTTGACGCCTGTCAAACTCAACCATTACTCGAATAAACAGGTATTTCTAATGCAGATGATTATGATGCACATCATAATACAATTTCAAATGAACTAGAGTCTCAGTTCACTCAAGCATTGCAGTCTCCGTATTATACTGGTTTCATAATGAAAGCATTATCATTGCTCAGTAATAATTATCAGTTAAATTTAGATGCATATCAATCTCAACTAAATATCGAAACAACTGTTACCTGTGATACAGCAGCATTTATTGAATCACATCTTCATACATCATAATCGAAATTCATATTAAAAGCATTTTACTTATTTGGTGTTAATTATCACTTAGATTCAGACAAATTTCAATCACGACAAGAAATTAAAACTATTGACACTTCTAAATAATTGGTACAAATCTATGAACATCGTTAAACATTTCAAAAGCAAATAAATCTCAATTTACTGAAGCGATCCATACATCGTATTATTCTAAATTCATTTCAAAAGCATTTTTATTAATTTGCGAAAATAGTCAATTGGCATTAACGAATTATAACTCACAAAACGATTTAAAATTAAATTTACTGTTAGACAAAAACATTTTATACAAGAATATTTTAGCGTTGACTCTGTAACAACTATGCGCATCATTCTCTAACCAGTTTTCGAATCAAATAATAATGTCGAACAACAATTCGAAAACACTTAAAAATAAATGGAAAAACATTCCAATAAAACAAAACATCAATTATTCGGCGCCGAACAAAGTAGAAAACGATACAAGAAACTTTTACAACTGAATCTCATCAAAACCTTTATTCCAACTGAAAGTTGATGTCATGAAACAAGTGAAAGCGTTTTATGAAAAAGGATCGAAACCGCTGACAAAAAGTCCTTACGCAGCGATGCATCCACTTGTATATAGAGATAAGTGGGAAATAAAAGGCGCACATCAATACTGCAAATACCATCGCTGGCGCATTAAGCCTTCAAATCTTCACAACATTAAGCAAATCAACGGAATACAAACATCTTCAGCGGCGGCAGATGTAGCGACCCAAAAGTCAATTGTCTTATTCTGCGCTGATTACACATCACATACAATTATAGATCATATTTCGATTACGATTTGCTTACATTTATTAATCTTTTGTTATAATTACTCACATACACTCATAGCCTATTCAATACTAATTACTATTATGCTATTATTACTCATTGACACTTATAGTTTATATTCTTATATAATGCATATTCACATATTATTCAATGCAAACTCACATATCATATTATGCTCTTAACAACATATAAAAGCCACGTTTGGCTTAACACAAATCTCTCTTTACTCTTGCAATGCGCTCTTGTGATAACTCTGTGATGATAAATAACACATATTATATAAGTTTTGTATTAAACCTATTTTGTGCTAAATAAAGTCTAATATTGGTATTAATTAAATCCGTGTCTCAGTGTTATCAATTGGTTAAGCGTGCATCATATTCACATAATACGCTTTAGCCAATTATTTCGGCTTAGATATCGAATTCTTAGCGGTACTGAATCCAGTGTCGCTACAACATCATTCAAAACCTTACCAAACATTTAGTTTGCAGACATACTGTATTAATTATGGTACATTTTATATAAGTTCACAACACATGCTAAAAACACTATATTTTCAGTTAACTAAAATAAGCATATATACAAAGCTTAAATGATAAATTATAAGTTCTTTAATTAAATAAATGCGGATGTGTTCAACAATCTGTGTATAAATATACCATAATTACCAAACAATATCCCGCACACTCAGAATATTAATAAATTTTACGTTTTTATTGTATTACCCGAGGGCTATTGTTTTGTAATCAGGGTACTAAAAGTTGTCATTTACTAAATTGTAATTTTCAAGAATAAATGTGATTAAGTTAAATATAATAAAATATTTTCCACATGATGATTTTGGTATAATTTAAAATAAATTAATATTAGATATTTAATATTAAAGAGTATTCGCAAACAAGTATTACATTCTAATTACGTTATTTCTTACAACAAATATCATTTCATTGTTATTCATAACATATTTAAATAATAATTAGATTTCCGAACAGTATTTGCAAATAGAATCATTAAAATATAGTGAAAATTTCTTGAATTTATTTGATTCTAGTTATTTTATGAGTTATGACGTGATTTATTATGCAAACTATATTTTGATGAATGATTTTGCGACAATTATATTATAAGAACAATATTTATTATGTTTGTATTATTATTTTGCATATTATGTGCGTTTGCTTTCGTTTTTACTTTATATTACAAAAAAAATAAAAATTATTAAATCAAATGATTTATTTGACGACAATATAGAAATGAAAAGCTATGACGATATTATTATTAATAATAATAATGATTACATATTAGGCGAAGATTTAACATATGAATACATATCCGTTGATACAGCAGATCCTAAATTAATTTCAGAATATTTAATTATTTATTGATCTAAACCGCTATTATCTTATATTGATAAATATAAATAAGATAAAAATGGAAAATAATTTATTTTGTGTCAATTAAACAAAAGTTTAAATCTTTGTGTATTCATTAATAAATTAAGATATTATTTATTATTATTTCGAAAATACATTATATAATCGGGTTTTGTTTATAAGCAGTTAGTTGTTCACATATTTGCTTATATTAAAATAAAAAATTTTAGATCGACTTTAACAAAAATAATAGTTGTTACCAGATATTAGGTAAAAATAAAAAATATTAAGAAAATGCGTTCAGTTAATATTTTTAATACATTGTATATTTAGACAATAAATAAAACATATTTTATAATTAGACCAAATCTGGGTATGCCGAGTCAAATATATTTTCAATTAATAGTGCTCTTCTTCCTGAAGAGTTTGATACCAATATCGGGTGGGTTAGGATTTTTATTGACATATATAAGTTCAAATCCATTTGCTTATTTCTATGATAATTTTAGCTAAAAATCAGATAAATAATATTATTTTTATAATTAAAAATCTTATAATGATTATAAGATATATCATAAAAAATCATTTGAATTAATCGTTAATATAATCCATAATTTTAAGTCTAAATTCATTATTACATAATCGAACGAATTTATGATCGCATAAACTTGTCTTATATTGCGTTTGGAAATAAACTTGAATTACATGGTAAAAGTAGTAAAACTAATAATTTTCAATGTTAATGATAAAATATCAAATTAATAATCAATAAAATCACCGAAACAACAATTAAATAATTTTTTATAATCAATATTTTTCGTCTTATAAAATATATTATAAGATATAAGTAGAAAATATTACGCATAACATGCATATAAATAAAATCCTTTTCAGTTATTGGTCAAAATTTTCAATAATTTTTTAACTTTCATACAATTAAAAGATTATAAAGATAATTATAAACATGTCGGATCGCATTGAGCCTTTAAATCCACTAGATTTATACAATAAAAGTATTAAAATAAATAATTGGTTATCGAATAAAACGAAAACTGATATCGATATGATGTTTGAATTCATAGAAAACAGTTATGTTTTAGGAACGGATACGTTAATTGATTTCGCGAATGGAAAAACAAACCCAACTAAAAGAAAAATCTCGTTTGACTATAGTCATATTACACATTGTTTTAGCGATACTACATTACGTAGCTATAATTAAGTACAAACCGCTAGTAATATTTTTATCCTTAAATATGGAACAATTAGTGAACGATTCGCGACTATTAGGTTATGTACTGATTTTTGGTTTCATATATGCCGTTGGGTTTAACGTTTTATATCTCACGAAAGAGATAAAAATTGCTGGAAAATATTCGTCAACTTATGTTCACTTATTTTCGATTATACGAAATATTAACTATAATAAACAGTTGAATGAGAAATATCTGTTTAAATTCAATTTTTGGTGTAAAATCGGAAAACTATTTGCCCATATATTCTTTTACTCACTAAATTTCATTGCCATTACATTATATTCTGGTTTAATGATTTTATCGCACATTTATTCTGTTAACTTTTATTCGTTACCTATTTCTATACTACATCTTATATTTCTTATTATTTCGACGTACTTTATTCTTCGATCAGTGGTTTCCTTAATATTTATTGGAATAATGTTTATAATTTTCTTTAAGTACAAATTTCAACAAATACGCAGCGAATTGATTGCACTTAAAATATTGAACGACGCGGGTTATGTTAAAACAACATTAAATAAGGGTAAACTAAAATTATTGTAATTTCTATTTACAAAATAATATTCTAATGGGTAAATAAAATTTTCCAATTATTGTAAATTAAAAGCCTTAATTAATTATTACCGGACAATTTCAGACAGTAAAAAGTATGCGTGGATTTTCAATTTTTATGATATTTAATTATGAAAAAAAATTAAAGTAACCGTTAACGAGCCTTAGCCCAGTGTTGCAGGAGGCTTGTATTAAATGGCGGCCAAAATACACTATTAATGTTAGGGATTGCCATGGAAACAAAACAAATGACGCAACTCATCCGTAGGCTTTATAATGCGTTTAATCCGCCATTTAATACAAGCCTCCTGCAACACTGCCTTAGCCTTATCATACCAATATATCATATTTGTAAATATTGACAAAAAAAAGAAATCAAAACGTTATTCACACATATTTTTTTCAGATGTACTTATTTTTAATTTTGATCGATTTATTTTCTTTTCAACAATGAATAATTTAACAAAAAACCTAATATTACCCGACATTTCGGGTACCCTTTAACTAGTCTAATAGACATAATTTTAAATCCATATTTATCTGACTCTTTAATGTTATAAAGAGTCAATTTCTTAAACGAAATTTGTTTATTTGCAGACAAATTCAGTAAAAGAACGATACAATTAGTATATCAACATTTAAAATACTCGAGATTAGTATATTATTTGGATAAACTATTTAATTACAAAATTTTGTGGTATTATTATTGCATACTTTGCGTGATTAGCGGAGCAATATTTTTGTTGTTTAAAATGTATAGACAAGAAAACTACGCTTATCTTACAATATTTATAGGGGAAACAGTTGTAATATATTTTCTATCATTAATGTTGAACACTCTTTTAGCGTCAGTGTCGACAGCCATTCATTCTTCATACATACCACTAAATTCATTGCTTACACGGGAATCGCTAGAAAACAAAGTGCGTTTAAAATTAAAAATGTGTACAGTAATCGAAAACTTATCGCAAAGTAAAGTTGGATTCACGTGCGGTTATTTATTCACGTTTACTCAATTCGAAATGTACTTTTTACACGTTAATATTATTTTCGGTTTTCTAATGATTGCCCCTTATTTATAAAATACAAAATGAAAGGTTATGCCATTTAAATTTGGTAAATCACTCCAATCTATTGAGAAGAACGAGTATGAATTTTTTAAATAGTTTGAAAAAATAATGCAAAATTGTTTATTTATCGTTAGTTAAAAATTCTAAAATCCTTTTGAATATAAATTTTTAGGTCTAAAGTTATTTTAAAATTAGTTGCATAAACAAATTAAAACAAGAAAGAGTATGAACATACATAATGAGCTCACTTTGGGTTATATTCTATGTTAATTCAATTGTATAGTC
>JAQGAW010003717.1:0-12028 GCA_034698025.1 Phthiracarus crinitus | reverse complement strand
TTGTGCAACAATATAATAAATAAATTAAATGCCAAAAATATTTAATACACAAAATTTTGACTATACAATTGAATTAAAATATAATATAACACAAAGTGAGCTAATTTCTTATAATATATGTTATACAGTTATTGGGAATTTAATTGGTAAAACAAATCAATTTGCAAATAAAAGTTACACGTTTACAGTTAATAATAAATTAATATACATCAAAGAAATTTGGTTCTATTCTAAATTAAACAAGAACGACACATTCACATAGAGCTGACTTTCTAATAAGTTATTTATTCTTATATTAGGGTAGTATTTAATTTAATAGTTTACAAGATATCAAATCCCTTAATAAATATAAAGACTGCGGACACATGGACAGACAGACGGACGGACAGACACACATGGTCAAAAGCATAAGATCGACTTCTTTTCAAGAAAGTCAGCTAAAAATATAAATTATACATATAATATAAAGCCAATAAATTATATCGATAATGCTCATAATATTGAAGAAATATCTATTAAAAAATCATCATATATTATAATCAGAGACCGGATATTTGGTTAAATTAGATTATGATGTTTGGTGGTTATTTGAGAACAAAAATTAAAGAATTTGTTTGTTATAAAAACCCAATATTTTACTAAAAATATTCTTATATTTAACGATAGTTAATAAAATATATAATTTTGTGGACGATCTGAAACATTTGTATATTTAGTTGATTTTGGAGTTGATTGTTCATTTTTTTTTCAAACACATATAGGAAAAAATTACAATTACATCTTAAACCTTCAATTGAAGCAATTAGATATGCAATCTTTTTATTCACTTGCTCTTTATATGATGGTCTCATTTTAATAATTTTCAAAGTTAAAAGGTGAATGCAGTCTTATAGGATTTGTTAATCCATATGTTATATGATCACATTTAGGCCATTATTAACAAATAACAAATTATGTTCACTTATTAATTAAGTGTTTAATGAAGCCGTTAAAGAAATAAAGCTAAAGAAGAAAATCGAAATTTTTTGCAAATAAATATTCCTCGAAAATTATTATTAGAATATCGTCTAAACTTGTATTCGCTATTAAATACAATTTAAATGAACATATAATAGAGGAAATTAACGATTGGTTTGATACGACTAATTAAGAAATGATGAAATTTGGAATAATAGATTTTGTTCCAATCGCTAAATATTTTCTAAAAGTAAATCAGACAAACAGATTAAAACTCGAAAATCTTAAAGCATACAGTAAAAGGCCTTTTGAATTTGTAAAAAATGGTCATATTAAAGGTTTGTGCGACAATATTACGAATTCATTATTAACAGCGCGAAATAAAATGATAGCCGAAGGAGAGAATGATTATACAAATCGCTTAACTGATGAAGATATTATATATATTCTATTAATATTAAATATAGGTTTGAATATCCATTTAACAATGTTAACAAAATAGTAATATTTTATAAATTGAATATATTATTACAAACAATTTTAATTTAAGGCGCAACTGATACTACAAGTGTTAGTATGAATTTAATATTATTACTAGTTTCTAAATTTCTAAAAGTTAAGAAGAAATTAAGAGAAGAAATCAAAAGCATTTTATGTAATATAAGTTTGATTTTTTATTTTGTATTTAAATAGATTTGTCACCACAATTTTATGATATGCGATATATCAAATCCCTTTATAAATATAAATAACAGATAATTTCACTTTATTAATAAAATTATTGCTGATATCAAGACGGACTGACATAAGCAAATCAAAAAGATAATCTTCTATACAAGAAAGTCAATGAAAAATTCTAACTAAACATATTTTGTAATTCTATAATTTTAATCCATTGAATTGTCGGATATAGTTCTTATGATAATATTTAATTAACTTTACACGACTGTATGACATTTTAATTTTATTTTTACTGTTTTTTTAAGACTGGATAACTGTAGATAAGTTACGCTAAAATTCCATTTAAACTGAAATTTAATACCAAATATTTAGCGTAAAATAATTAAAGTTATTGCGATATTTTCATTTAAGATTTTGTTTTATGAAGTTTAGTTGTGTCTACTTTTGTGCTGAATTTACGTCTTAATATAAAATTTTACTTTAGAAAATAGAACAATAAAAATATTTCTTTTTCAATATTTAGTTTGTTTAACATGAATTTTTATTTACAATGTTTATATATTTTTAAAAATAAATCTTAAATTTTAATTATGAGGAAAATTTTCCAAAAAATCTGTTTATTATACCAAACGTTTGAACAAATATGTTATTTATAGTTAATAATGATATGCTATTGACTTTTACCATCAATAAAATTGTGCATTATCTATTTTAAATATTTTATATAACTAATACATATATCTTCTTGTTTTTGACGCTTTTAAAAAATTCGTTTAAGTTTAATCTTGATATAAGGTTTCGATTAACATCAAATCATATAATAATTTTCATTTTTTCGATAAATTGAATGCAATTAAAAGGTAATGTAAAAATAAAATAATTTTAATCTTTTCATTGAGTTTTAATCTAAGATTTATTATCTTTTAACTTTAAGAAAATTCTATCTCTAAAAACAAGATAGAGAATTAACATTGATAATGAACACATTTATAACATATATTTATTAAAAATTATATTAAGATCAAAATCTTTCGTGTATTAAATATTTTTGGTAAATCTTCCATTTTTTGAAATTTTTGTTAACACTAGCACTTCATTTAGCATATGTTACGAATATTATAAGTGCAAATAGTGTTAATCTTAAAAATAATTTTAATCGATATTCTATTTTTTACCGATAGTTTTCTTAGAGGAAATCAGTTTTTACACCACTTATTTCCACAATAAAATACGAATACGAATGCGTTCGACTAATAAGTAGTCTCACAGTCGCATATCATTGCGTATAATAATGGGGGAAAACTTTTTCCTTTTTAAAAACAGCATATATGAATATTTTCAATCACTAATTACAAATTAATTTAACTCATAAATATTATACTTAAAAACTGACTATTTTTTAATATTTGTTTTAATATTAATTTAGTTTCGAAAATAATTAATTAATTATGAATCGTTTGCTTAATGGGATCCTAATATTAAATTCAATTAAATGTCAATTTAAAAGTTGCAACTCATTTACGGCAAAAAGATATATAAATGATTGTGTGGATTCTAAACAAATACAGAAAATTAATATCCCATCGATCCCTATATATAAAACAAAATTCCGTAAGCATTTCTGTCCGATTTATTGGGAAATCAAGGAAAATGTGTTCGATAGAGTGTATAGCCTTCATTATCCACACGATGTTCGAAGAGCTAAGAAAAGTGTTAATGGAAGTGTGAGCGACATATTCGCGAGTTTGTTTGTACCATATGTTAAACGTGCTAATTATATGGTTCCCATTACTGAAATGACGGCGTTTTTCTTTTTTTGTGACGATTATATTGGCGTTGAGAAATCTAATCAAGGGTTTCATGATTTGAATAAAGTACTGTTTGGCAATAAAGCGCCAGAAAAACCTAACGAACACATCATAAAAGGCATCACTGAAAGCGTGCGATCATATTATACTGACTCTCAGTATAACAGATATATCGATGAAATGCGTGCCTATTTAGAAGAATGTTTAAACGAAGTGATCACAAAACCCATCCATAATATCGACGATTTGATTAAATCCCGTGAGGCTACTATCGGTACCAAACCGTATTTAGCTTTACTACCGCTAGGATTGGAAATCGATATCACAGAATTCACTGCGAATCCAATACTGACTCGAATGGAAACTTTGATTACAAGACATGTAGTACTTGTGAACGATATTTATTCTTTTAGGAAAGAAGCAGTTGCTGGTGATCTCAAGTATAATACGTTGCAATATCTGTATAAACAATGCAATGATTACGACAAAGCAATTAAAATGATTATCGATTTACTCGTTTCATACGAAAATGAATATTTCGAACTCGAATCCATATTAAAGAATCAATACCCGAATGCCATAGAATTGCATGACTATATTGATAGTTTGGAGTATGTCGCTGGCGGTAATCTAATTTGGTCGCTATTAGTTCCGCGATATAACATTCACAATCGATATTCTCTTAAAGTTGTTGTATTATTGGGACGATTTTCAGACCTTATTGAAGAAGTGGATCGAAATGAAAAATTGTTTACCAATTGAAGCACTAATAGAATTTTTTAAATATTAGTTTTATTATTCGTATAACGTTTATTTAATGTGAATCAAAATTATTTATCTAATTTTTATATTTAATTGAATTTATATTAATTTAAAATAAAATGTTTATGAAAAAAATAAAAAGTTTAAATACACCATAGACTCAAATGAAGTTAAACAGAGTTTAACATTTTTATGCTTTAAACATTTTTAAACCACAATATTTATGATTAAATATTTTTCTAACGTAAATATAAAGGATGTGCGCTCAAGACTCAAGTAATGTAAAATCTATTAATAATCCATTTAGATATTATATTTGTTTAGAGAAATAGAAACAAACCGGATAGCGGATTGTTTAAAAAATTCTAATTGCGGATGCGGATCGGATAACATTAAAAAGTTTGCAGATGAGTGCGGGGCGGATAACCTTAAATTTATATTTTTGCCGATGAATGCGGATCGAGTTTTTGAATCCGCGACCATCTCATATTGGAAGGTAAATCTCAATTTTATTGATTATTACATATTTGTTCAAATGTAATGCATAGAAATAAGTATAAAAAATGACGAAAAAGAATGACGTCAAATACGTATTAATTAATAAATTTTGATGGAATATTTTGAGTTTATATTTATAACCTAATAAACTATGAAATATATTTATACCTTCCTCTATAAAACGTTAAAATATTATTTCGATTTTTGTATCATTTTCCTCATGAATTGATAATACCCATTAGTTTTTTTACAAATAAAAGTTTTTAAAATACAAGTTTTATTATTCCACTAACTATTCCGCAATGTTAAACAAATTTTTTTATCTAACTTTTAATATTTAATTAAATAAATATTAATTTAAAATTATAAGTTTAAATACAACATCAATTCAAATATAGTTTAAATCTTAAATAAGAATTTAGCTATTTGATGTTTAAAACATTTTTAAAATATAATATTCATGATAATTTATTTTTCTAACTCAAAATTTAAATGATTAGAGCGCAATACTTTAGTAAATATTTTTTTTATATGTTTGTATAACTTAGAGTTGAAAATATAGGCTGAGCCTAAACCTAGTCGGTAGGCTTTAGGCTGACTGGTTAGAACTGGTAGTTGACTTAAGTCTTAGGATCAAAAATTTTTTTGTAGGCTTAGGCTTATGCCAACCTATTTTTCCATAAACTTAGGCATAGACTGTAGTCTCGAAACTATACATGAAACTTAAACATTTTTTATTATTGGCAAAATATTAATTTGTACTAATAATAAGTGATTGTATTTACTAAAAACGATATATTTTAAAGAGATATGCAATACTTGAAAGTATAAAGCTTTTCTCTATTCTCTACACTAACTAAATTATTACGTAATACAACCAACCAGATTTTGTTTAGGCTGTAGGCTTATGCTGTAAGCTGAGCCTAAACATTTCATCCCTAGTATAACTACATCTTTTTTAACGCTATTAAAAATATGTTTAAATACATTCTAAATTATTTTACTTATATCTTTTTAATAAAAGCTGTTTTGTTAACTAATTGTTTAGGTTTTATTTATTAAAGAGATCTTGTTAATTAATAGTGGTCGAAGCTATTTTAAATTAAAAGTTAGAATATATCATAATATAAAATTTTCTTTAAAAGTTTAAAAATTGCTTATATATTTATCAATAAATATCTCCATTATAAGTTATCTCAATTACCTGTTTTTTATTTGTTTTAAGAATGTATTTATTGCTTTTTAGAAATATCGTCAGCAATTAAATTAAATTTATTTTATTATAAAAATATAAAATATATGCTTTTAGTATAATAAAGTGCCATAAATAATAAAGGAAATATTATCTTATACAATAACTATTTTTCATAAATATTTAAGTCAGAAAAATTATTAATAAGGTATTAATTTAATAGAAGTTTTTAAAAACATAGTCGAAATAATTTCTAGATTTAACTAATATTTCTAAAATATTATTGTTGAATAATGCATTTCGATACTTATACATATGTAGTAATTTCTATCCATTTTATATTATTTGCAATTTATTTGTATAATTTTTATAAAAATATCAAAACCTATCCTCCAGGACCACTACCACTCCCTTTAATTGGAAATTTAATGAGTAATTAATTATATGATAACAATTTAGATTTGTATACAATAAATGTCTGAAAATAATAATTTATTCTTTTAATTACAGTATTAGTTTGGAATAGACATGTCAATCCATATATGATAATAAATGATTGTTGCAAACCATATGGTAAAGTCAGTACATTCTGGTTTGGTTCCACACCTGCAGTATTTATATTTGACTTTGAAATTGTGAAAAATACTTTCAATAAATCAGAATTTTGTGGAAGATCTGAAAAATTAATAGATTTTCTTGATTTTGATACATATTTTTTCCGAAAATATTCCAAACAATTAAAATTACATCGTAAACTTTCAATTGAAGCAATTCGGTATGTAATCGTTTTATTCACTTGCTCTTTATATAGTATGGTCTGTTTCCAATAATTTTCAAAATTAAAGGGTTATTGATATCTAATAGGATTTCTAATCTATATTTTAATCGTACTCAAAATACTTTATTTAAAGAATATTCGAGTTTTTTAAATCTCAAGGAATTTAAAAAAGAAAGCTCAACGTTATATTGGGCACATTTTCACATTATTCCATAAATATTTGTCAAACTTTAAAAAATATTTGACTTGAAATCCAAATATTATTTGAAAGGAGTCTAATTTTTAGATCATAACTTTAAAGGAGTCTTACTATATAATTAATAAAACCTGTATATGTCTGTGTAATCAGAAATATAATTAATATGAATCACATCATTTATCAAAATATTTTCCAATTTTTATTATAAATCAGATGTTAATCCTTGATTTAATTACAGTGTACCGTATATATTTCTTAGCTTGTAATTCAAAGAAAATATAATTCAAATAGAGACCAAAAAAGTTTAAATTTTAATAATGTATATAATATTATAAACTAATAACATGAAGGAAACTGAAATAAGATTGTATAAGCTATAAAATGATTTTATTTCAAATAAATTGTCTTTTTTATGCCTAATGTTATGTAATGATTATGTGAATAATAAAAAATAAAAGTTTAAAAATGTCTTATTTACTATTTTATATGATTAAATTTAGGCAATTATTATCAAATAACAAATTATGTTCACTTATTAATGAAGTGGTCAATGAAATCGTTAATGAAATAAAGTCAAAAGAAAATAACCGATCATTTTTGGCAGATAAATATCTTTCAAAAATTATCATTAGAATTACGTCGACACTTGTATTCGGTGTTAAATATAATTTAAATGAACAAATATTAGAGGAAATACATGATTGGTTTGATACGTTTAATAAAGAAATAATGAAATTTGCAATAATAGATTTTATTCCAATCACTAAATATTTTCTAAAAGTAAATCAGTCAAACAGATTAAAACTCGATAAACTAAAAACATACAGTCAAAGATCTTTTGAAATTTGTAAAAATGGTTATATTAATGGAATTTGTGACAACTTTACAAATTCATTATTAACAGCGCGAAATAAAATGATAGCCGAAGGAGATAATGATTATACAAATCGCTTAACAGATAAAGATTTAATATCTATTCTATTAATTCTATATTTAGGTTTGAATAATCTTTTAAAAAAGTTATCGAAATAAGTAATATTTACAAATTGAATATTTTAATTCAAACAATTTTAATTTAAGGCGCAACTGATACTACAATTGCTACTATAAATTGGATATTATTATTAATTTCTAAATTTCCGATAATTCAGAAGAAATTAAGAGAAGAAATCAAAATCATTTTGGGTAATATAAGTTTGATTTGCGATTATGTATTGAACTAGATTTGTCAATTAAAGTGATAATGATAGCAGAATTTTCTAAAAACTCTTATTAAAAGAAGAACAACACATTCATAGAGAGCTAATTTTTTAAACGGTTAAAAAAAATACTTTTGTAATGAGTTTTTTCTTAATGATATGAAATATATCAAATAACTATATAAATAACAGATAAATTCTTTCGAGAAATTTGATTCTTTTAATGTTTTTTTGATCTTATTTGATGCGTCAACATTAAATAATTATTACCTAAGAATAGGACTATCATTTAAAGAAATGAGCGTATGTAACAAACATTTTAAAGTAATTAAATTACCGATTATTGATAAACGATCTGCCAATTTAAACTCTATAAAGCCTAATATAATGATCATGTTGAACAGCAATTTTTATATTAGATAGTTTTTTCTAAAAATAACTAATATTAGTGGTGTGTCGGATTTATAACCAATTATTTGCAAATTAAAATTAACGAATTAAATTTATTTTAGATTCAAAGTAATGGAATAATTAATGTTCGCTATTATTGTTTTAATTAATTTTACTTTATTATTAGGAGATAAATCACCAGAATTTGATGATAGAAAGAAGTTTCACTATTTGAACGCATTTATATTAGAAGTGTTAAGATTTAGACCAATAGTTCCTATTGGATTCTTCCACAAAACTACTATGAATACACGTATTTGTAAGAATAATTTAGATTTGAATGTTTTAAAAGTCATATATATTATTCTAATTATATATTAGTGGAATATTCAATTCCAAAAAACACAATAATATTCGCCCATATATATGCGATTTGCAATGAGCCAAATTATTGGTTAGAACCGGAAAAGTTTATGCCCGAAAGATTTCTGGATTCAAATGGATTACTAGTCCACGAGAGATTGCCAGCTTTTATTCCGATGGGTTTTGGGAAAAGAGTGTGTGTCGGAGAAAAAATGGTTCCCGACATTTTATTCGTGGCATTAGTTTGCTTATTGCAAGCAACAGATGGCCACCAGTTTGTATTAGCAGATGGCCCTCAAAATGTCGACTTAATGTATAGGCCGAACGCATACCTAACTGGAAATTGTTATGATTTTAGTATAATCATGGAAAAGATTATATGATTTTAAATTATTAAGGTTTACGTAGTTGTTTGTGCAAATAATTATAATTTCTTACTTTTTCTGTTGGTTCACAACGTATCATATCACTAATTGTGATTTTAGTTTTGAACGTTTCGAAGGCTAAGTTAGCACTTCTTCAGCGATATTTTAAAAATAATGCGTAACATTTATGTAAAACATTTCAATAACTGTTTTTAATACGAATAACTCGTATATAATTATTAATTGGCGTAAAAATAATTAGTTTTCAATCAATCATTTATATAAATTTCAATACTGTACTGACTGTAGATTTTTTTAGAACATAATATAAAATGATAAGCAGATATAACAATACGCTTAGGAAACATAATCTACAATATTTTTCGCATAATCAGTTCAATTTAAATATATAGTGTGTCACATCGCAGCAGTTTGTATGAGTATCACTAAATACATTTGAATAAAAATTTCAAGAACTGAACTTTAAAAATATTTTTTTGAAATAATTGACAAAATTTAACAAATTTAGATATTTTTATGGAAAGCAATGTAATTCTAGTTAATGGCATAAGTCCAGCGATAGTGAACCCAAAACATAAATCTTTATTAATCGATTTGAATAATACAATTTCC
Source organism: Phthiracarus crinitus (assembly GCA_034698025.1). Lineage (NCBI taxonomy): Eukaryota > Metazoa > Arthropoda > Arachnida > Sarcoptiformes > Phthiracaridae > Phthiracarus > Phthiracarus crinitus. The sequence goes on along the minus strand of JAQGAW010003717.1, from coordinate 2,203 downwards.
TTGAATACGTTTCTGTCAATCATTCGTAATTTAATATTAATGCCACACAAATATCCCAAAACAATTTAACATCAGTTTTACTTTGAACTCTATAGTTCTATGCACTTATTTCCAAACGATAGGATATAAATTTGAATCATTATTGCTGACATTGTGGACCTATTTATTATTATCTGCACCTGTCGTTTAAACAAAGTTGGTAATGAATATTATAACTGAATTCATGATTCAATATTTAGGGAATAAGACCCGGAAATATTTGGATGGATTGGAATATTTCTTTTACAATAGCGTTTGAAGATAGTTTAAGCGTTGTCAGTTGAAATTAGTGTTGTATCGCTTTTTGAAATTAAATTGAAAATCAAAATTATTTTGGTATTTTTATTTTGATTAATCAAAATTAAAATACAATCAAAATGATTTTCTATCTGTAAAAGACAATCAAAATACAATTTAAATAAAAGCTTTATTAAAAAATCAAAATCAAATTAAAAATCCTAAAATTTATTAATTTTAATTTTGTACTGAAAATCAAAATCAAAATACAAAATCAATATAGTATTTTGACAAAAATCAAAATCAAAATTTCAATCGAAATACAAAATATTAAAACGACACAACACTAGTTGAAATATAAGCATAATTGCTGGCACTTTAATGTGTGCGAAACGTAACCAAAATTTACACTTTCGATCTATAGTTTAGCCAATTTATTATTCAATTTAGTTCAAAACTAATTTAAGATAATATATTGCTATATTTTTATATGTTAAATTTATATATTTTGAAATAGACTTTATCTTGACGTATTAGAATAAACATATTTAAAATGAAAATTATGTATGAATCAAAATAATAGCATTTATACAGCATATGAAAATAGCGCCATAAATAGCATTAATAAATGACTAAAATATCAATTATAAATAGCATTTATAATTTTTAATAATTACATCATTTAAAAATTTGCTTAATCAAATATTAATAATCTAATTATGGAGTATATTATAAGTTTTATAGGATTACTACTCACTTAATATTTTCTTATTAATTAATCGGGTTTTCGGATAGTTCGGTTGCTATACGTAAAATCTCGGGTTGGGTCGGTTTGTCTTGATTTTTCTACTCGTCAACAGTTTAATTTAAGATTTATATTAAAACGTTATTAAACTCGATACGAAAAATGATAACATCATCAATGAATATGTTATCCCTTATCAATCAATACATTATACTAAAGGTTTCAAAATTTAGGAAAAATCATAGCAACCGCAGTTTTGCAGTCAGTAATTCTCATTTTGTGAATATGCTGGTGCGCTCTACCGAAATACTCATTAAAGTTTTTTTGTTTACAGCAATCAATACATTGCATATATTACATACTATTAAAACAAAGTAAATAACGGCAAATGCAAAAACCGGCAGAGTATCCATTACTATGAGCGAAGCGAACCGATTAAAATTATGAATTCCCCCGCCAGAGGCGGGTTTTAAATATAGTTATACATTAAAATTGTCAAAGCGGTGCCTGAGCATTGTTGTGCCACAATAAAGCAAAATTAACGTATTTATTAGTCAGCGTGTTATATAATATTTTATAGCCGTTTTGTGATCAGTGATTGTCGTTACTTTCAAAGTCTCAACAGTCGCTTAGTATATACTGTACTAAACATTAAATAAGAGGAAAATTTGTTACATAATTAATCAAATAAGCTTATAAAAATGCAACAGTTTAGAGATTTAGAATGTTACGGTCATCACTGCTTGCGATGCAGTGTGTTATGTGTCATGCGCTTTAAATATATATTAGTTGCATATTAATAAAGTAAACAAAATAAACTGAAAACAATCATAGATAGATAATTAAAAACGGACCAAAGTGGCCATAACGTGTATGAGTGTTAGTGAATGGAAACAAAACCGACTCGACCCGATCCATCACCAGACCTACCACCCGACCCGACCCGACCCATCCCACCAACCCTGATACTACCACGACCCATTATGACCCTACTCTGACCACAAATTTACATTTTTTCCCACCTTAACCCCCCTAAGGGGGACCCACCCCCCCGAAACCCCCCCCCCCATTTTTCCTAGACTCTTCAAGCTGGATCCATTGAAATAGGTGTCGGTGGGGCCTCCAGGGGAGGAGCCTAAAAAGGGACAGACAGACAGACAGACAGACAGACAGACAGACAGA
>JAQGAW010003716.1:0-12030 GCA_034698025.1 Phthiracarus crinitus | reverse complement strand
TAGCTCTCGTCGAGTAAACATCACATAAATTGTTGTTAAGCTGATACTTATAAGTATTATATGAGCGAATATGATTAGCCGTGTGAATAGTATTAACTCGGAATAGTTTTTGTTATGTTATTTTAAACAATAATTTGTCTAACTTTTATCATAATTTAATTTTTAGAATTTTTAAACCCATTTTATATCATTTTTTGTCCATTCTTAGCTTCTTAAAACGCATTTTTGTCCTATTTTAAGCCCATATTTAGTTCATTTTTATACAATATTAGCCATTTTAAATCCATTTTAAGATAGACAGGAGTCTTTTCAACAATGATTTTTAGAAGATAGGAGTCTTTTTTATGAAAAAATCCCTTTATTAATATAGAGAAAAAATCCCTTAATAAATATAGAGATTGACCGGTTCACATACAGACATATAGACATCCCAAATCCAATAGCTGACTTTTACAAAGTGAGCTAAAAAACAGAACTATAAATTTTTTTAATGATATCAGATAAGAAACCTTTTTTAAAAAAATTATTATTTATATTGTTATAAACTTAATAGATTGGATATAACCAATAATTAAGACTTGTTAGAAAAATAATACGTTTGTTTGTGTATTAAATTATTTTAAGCAATCTTTATATATTAAATTTATTTAAATCGATTAAGGAATAAGACTCATAATCTATACTAAAAGAGTCTTATCAAAGCTTTGGGAAATAAAAAATGGCATACTTTAGAAAAAAGTGATAAATTTTATTGCATATCTTTCTATCGTTGTCGATATAAGTTTATTAATAAAGCAAATAATCAAATGATTATTCATTATTTGTATCTTGATTTTGAGAGTATTAAGTAAATTTTAAATATATATTAAACCTAAATTATGAGACATTAAAATACAAACTATGAAAACATAAAGATAATTATAATTCCATAATCAACTATAATCTATATTAAAGCTTAAGATTCATATTTTTGCGAATATTTCAACTATAAACTATATGAACATATTAGTACTGAATGTTTGTTGTTAACATTAATTAAAATTACTGTAGTGTATGTGCAACAAGTCACATCACTAACGTTTATAAGTCATTATACTTTGACTTACATTTGTATTGCCTCATAAGTTATTAATTATTGATCATTCACTTAATGCTTACTTATCACTCATTACTTCCTGTTTTCACGTGTAACTAATAACACGTTTATTATGTTCAATGTATTTCAATGCTTACAGTATTATAAGTATAGTAAAGCATTTTGTATCTCAAATGTGTGCTTTACTTATATTATTCATTCCTATACTTACTATTGAATTCACTTTAGTGTGTATGCTTGTGGTATCTATTATTCCTCAAGTGTGCGGTTCGTGTTATAACACGCAAAGCACATTATTGGTGGTTACCTACACTGTTCATCCACTACTGGACAGATACACTACAATAACTTAACTGTCTTTTAGAATATAAATTTTTGTATGAATTGTATTTATAAAGCATTTTAATTTTATATTCTATATTATTTTTATGTTTCGGTTAATAGACTTTTAATCGCAGAAAGATAATTACTTTGAAAAATGAAATCATTAATTTAATTTTTTTGTTTACTAATAAACTATAGTGTACTTGAAATTATTAATTATTTGTTGTTTTATTAATTAATAATTCTATTATATTCGGCATTTAGTGTTGCAATGAACGATGAGTTTGTGCCATTATTCCATAATATAATATTATTCCAAGGAAAATGCCATTTTTGAGTGCAAGTTTCATTAGTCCTTGGCGTTACAAAATCAGGAAATATTCCATATGCGTCATAATCAGTGCAGTGATTTATATTATAGACTGTTAAAAAATTAATTAATTAAATATTAGCTCGCTTTCTTAGAGAGAAACAGAACTTATTGATTTGACCATGTCGGTCTGTATTCGTTGTGTTCGCATGTCTGTCTGTCTGTCCGTCCTTATTCCTGTTCGCAGTCAGTTTGTCCAACCTTGTGTTCGCAGTATGTTTAAATGTCTGTTCCAATGGTGGTGTCCGAACTTTGTCTGTATTTCTGTATTCGTTATGAAACATGTCCGACCTACAAGGTTCTTAAGCATTCAAGCAACAAATGAAGGATTTGTGTGAACGTTCCAACAGTATTCTGTCATTAAAACGCTTGTCTTAAGCTGTCGGGTACAGCGAGTGTATTGGTTGGTGCTTCCCACTGTCCTTAGTGGAACTGCGGAGGACGTATCAGCTTCCAATTTGGTCCAAGGTGTCTGAGCCTACGGTCCAATGATTGAATTTGTTAAGGACACTTGTCTAAAGCTAGCGGGTACTTTCAATGTGTTGGTTGGTGCGTCCCGATGTCCTTAGTGGAACTGCGGAGGACGGATCAGCTACCAATTCGGTCCCAGGTGTTTGAGCCAACGGTCCAATGATTGAATTTGTTACGGACACTTGTCTAAAGCTAGCGGGCACTTTCAGTGTGTTGATTGGTGCGTCCGGCTGTCCGTGGTGATGCTAAAGACGGATCAGCTTACAACTTGATCCACAGTGTCTGTGCCAACGGTCTAACTGTTGGCCATTTTGCTGACACTTGTCATAAGCAAACGGGTACGGCCAGTTTGTTGATTTGTTCGTCCGAGTTTCTGCGGTGGAGCTTCGGAGTAAGGATCCGCTGCCAACTTTGTCCACGGTGTATATGTCAACCGTCTGACGCTTGTACATGTTTCGGACGTTGTCTTAAGCTAGTGGGTAATGCTAGATTGTTGGTGGGTGCGTCCGGCTGTCCATTGTGCAGCCCCGGAGGAAGGATGAGCTACCAACTTGGTCCACGGTGTCTGTGCCAACTGTCCAAGGTTTAGATCCTTAGGGTGTTGTTAAGGATAATCATGCATTAATAAATGGTTATTTAAAGTAAATTATTTTATAATATTAAGACGTAATAATGTACTTTCGTATAAACTATAGGTGTTTAAAAATTTTATTATTAAAAAGAAACAATAAAAAATAAAATAGTTTTATTAATTAAGAAAATTAAAATTTCTGTTTTCGTTATCAATTTTATTCTCAAATTTTACATAAATATTATCTTATAATCATCTTTTGTTTAACATTGGAAGAAAATAAATTTAATAAAGAAGAAGATTATATATTAAAATCCAAGGAACGAATGAGGCGTAATCGATAAAAATTTGACTTTAAACGGGTTGAAAATGTACGAAAAAGTTTATAAAACAAAACGAGACGAAAAGATTTGGCGAAGAAAGAAACAAACTATTGACAACGAATATCATAAAAAACGAAGAAGAGATAAAGATCTACGAGCTTTTGATCAAATTTGAAACAGTGAATTACTTAGAAAACACAGAGAAGACAAAGAATTCAGAGATAAAGAACAACAACGAGATACTGAAGTGCACAGAAGATCAAGACTTGACCTTAAACGTCGTATATATAGAACGGAAAAATTTCAGAATAGCTAAGAAACTTAAGCTGCAAATAATAGGATAATATCACATCAGAAGAAGTGAACAATCAGTATGAATCCAACATTAAGAAAAGTCCAACAATCGTGTCATTCATGTTTTGGATTATTTTTAGAGTCATATATAAGAGCAGTTTGTATTAATACTCTACTGAATAATGGAATAACTATAGATTTTATCGAAAAAATTATTGATATTTCTATGAAAATAAATTATTGCATAAATTGTCATCGGGATATCGTAAATAGAAAAGTACCAACTTTTTGATAGTAAATGGATTATGTTTTCCTACTATTCCTGCATTGTTGAGTGATAGGACAGAAGTAGAAGTACGTATGGTTTCGCTGCTATTACCGTTCATGCAAATACGTGTACTTAGTAAACGAGACCAACAATTTCCTATTCAGGTAAATGTAATAAACATACCAATTTCTGTTGACACATCAGTATAAATTCTTTCAAGAACCTTCAATGAAACACTTACTATTCAATTGAAACTTAAAAGAAAAATGTGTTACCAGTCACACAACTTGTATGAAACGATAAGGCCAGCAGTTTGTTAAAATTTTGCGCTGTATTTAATAAATACACTACGTTATAAACAAGAAAATATTACAATATCCGATAATTGGTTAACCGTGCACCCAAATCATAACAAATATTTCTCGATGTCTCGATCGATTACAAAAACTGAATCGATTACAATTGAAACAACAAATAAATTATTCTATGGTATGATTGATTTCGAATTAGAAATTAATGTTACAACTAATACTACATTGTGGACAGATTCAGATCATAATAATACAATTTCATTTGAAACTAAAGAATAATCTTTTCCAATATCCTTAATTAGAGACCAATACGTTGAGGAATTATTATAGTAACTATTGTTGGCCAACTAAATTTTATTTATTTGTAAAGCATTTAGAACTTTTACTGTAAATTACATTGTTTTATAGGAAAAATTTTATAACTTTATATTATATTGTTGTAAACAGTACTTCAGTGAGTGTTTTAAGATTATTGATTCAGTTTTGTTTTAACTTTCGTCGAGTCAACAACAAATTATTGTTTAACTGATAATCAAATGTATAAGATTAGAGAATATGGTTACGCGTGTGATTGGTTTTAATATGAAATAGTTTTAATTTTATTTTAAACATTATTTGATCCTTTTTCATCTTATTTTATTTAATTGATTCTAAAGCTAGTTTTAATTAATTTTACCAAATTAGTCCATTTATAGTTTATTATTTGTCATTTTTAGATTTTTTTGATTCTTTTTGTACAGAAATAGACAATTTTTAGCTCATGTAATGATATTTTTATCACATTTTTGTCACAAAATTCCATATTAACTAATTCATCCAATTTAAAGCTTTCCAATGATATGTAAGTTTATAATCGTTCAATTGATCCTATTTTAATTCAGTTTGGATCAATATAAATGGTTGACAGTGTATATATCGTTGGAAAGCTTCGAATTAGATGAATAGATTGATACTATTCCTAAGCAAATCGGATGTATAGTTTAATAATGGAAAAGTGGTGGTAAGAGTTGATAACAAGTATTTTCAAAACGTAATTTATTTTATTGCGCTAAAGTTCGATATGAATACAGTACTATTGTATGCATACTATAAAAGAATGTGTGAAAATTTAAAAGAGAGACAATTTATTAAAGCAAATTTTTAATTTAATAATCTATACGCAACTACCGAAGCATTTGTCATAAGTATATTGATGTGATACCACTGTTATTGGCGCTGGTTTTTTTGTTAGCGGTGGGTCATAAGTAAATGTTGTAAATCCACTGCAATATCTCCACATGTTTGGTCCACAAGAACCTCTACTAATAAGGAGATACGCGTTTCCAGTGTATTGTGAAACTCCTGACCCTGTGTCACATCCATTACTTTCATCATATAGAAAAAAGCTTAACGTAACGTCTGAACCTTTAAATCTTTCATCAGTTATTTTTCCATAGTCTGCTTCATTAAACTTTGCTTTAAATGAAAAATAAAATCAATATTATTTTTTTTTCGTAAAACTTTTGACTTATATTAATTCGAAGATAAAATCTTTTAGATAAAGATATTGAAATATTTGTTAATTTGATATTTATATAGTTTTTATAATTTTATTGCGTTATTAAAACTTTTTACAAATTTTAATGTTTCGGTTAAAATACTTTTTAAATATTGATAGAATTAAAGAAATTAATCATAAAAAGATACTAACTTTAAACAATTAAATTATTGAATCAAATTATATTTAACGACTAAACTATAATGTACTTAAAATTATTTATTTGTTATTACATTAATTAATACCTCTATTATATTCAGCATTTAATGACATAGAAATCGATGAGTTTGTTCCATCATTCCATAATATAATATTATTCCAAGGAACAGCGTTATATTTTTTAATGCAAGATTTATTAGTCTGTGTATTTACAAAACCAGGAATTATTCCACATGCGTCATAATCAGTGCATTGATCTATACTATAGACTAATAAATAATAAATTAATTAATTCGAAAACCGAAAGCTCCAAATAATATAAATAAAATACTGTCGTAGAAAGTTATTCAATTAAATAATTTTAATTTATTAATTTTATCATAATAATATATATCAGTGATGTCCGTTACATTTTAAGTCTTAAAACTATCGCATTGTTTATAATCTTCAAGGGGTAAAATATTATTTGATCAAAGACAGTCAAAGAATTTTAAAATTCTCAAAGGTTTATTCTTTGTAAAAAATACCTAATTTTCTCAAAGAATTTTAATATTAAAATTTTATTTTTCAATTTATTATAATAGTTAGCATTTCATTAATAATTTTTACCAAAACAGAATGTACTACTGCTAATTTTGTCTTAATTATGTCAATTTTATAGGAAAATATAGAATTTGCTCTTAAAGAATGATCAAAAAATTTTGCTATTGATTCTCATAGAAAATATAAAATTTTACTAAAATATTTAGAGAATTTCAATTAAGTTTGTCAAAGAAAATTTTACCTTATGATAATTTTATTTGTTTCATTAGGTAACAAAATATTTTCTTTACTTTTATGTTTTATACTAAACTAGTAAACGGACACTAACGCAAATTCTTTGGTCGAGCCGTTTTCAGGCTTTAAGTTAAAAACAAGAAAGATTATGAACATACATAATGAGCTCACTTTGGGTTATAGTCTATGTTAATTCAATTGATTAGTCAAAATTTTGTGTATTAAATATTTTTGACATTTAATTTACTTATTACATTGTTGCACAACTATATTTTACTTTTATTTAAAGCAAAAATAACTTTTAATAAATATTGTTCTAATGAAAAAAATTTATAGTTTTATAATATATTGTTGTAAATAGCACTTCAGTGAGTGTATAATGAGTTTTGATTCATTTGTGTTTTAGCTCTCATCGAGTAAACATCACATAAGTTGTTGTTAAGCAATCACTAAATAGTATTATATTAGCGAATATGATTAAGATTGTGATTGGTTTTAACTCGAAATAGGTTTAATAATGTCATTTTAAACAATATTTGATCCATTTTATCCCTTTTTTAGCATTATTTTATAGATTTTAACGCAATTTTTGAATATTTTAAAGCCATTTTAACAAACAATTAGTTAATTTTTAGACTTGTAAAACCATTTTTAACCCATTTTATGTCCATTTAAAACGCATTTTTGTCCTATTTTAAGCCCATATTAATCCAGATAGGAGTCATTTCAACAATGTTTTATTGAAGATAGGAGTCTTTTTATGTCGATAGGAGTCTATTTTTTTAAAAAAATCCCTTTATAAATATAGAGAAGAAATCCCTTAATAAATATAGAGATTGACCAGTCCACATACAGACAGACATACAGACATGTCAAATCCAATAGCTCCTTTGGACTCAAAGTAAGCTAATAAGTTTTATTATATCGAGATTTCGGAGTTTTTGCAACCCTGAAGATGATAAACATATCATCATAAGGAGATTTAAATCCGCAACCATTCAAACAGTTAGATTAGTATTTAAGTTATGTCCAATAACGGCAGTGAAATTTATTGCTACAATAGCTAAGAGTGTCGAGGTTTTCATTGCACGGTATAATACTGTTATGGCAAAAGCGTTTTTAATGGAACGTATTTGTATAAATAATGTCGGCGTTTGATTTATAAAATTAATATAAATTAAAATAAATCTAAAACAAAAATAGTATAACTCTCAATCATTGAGAGATATTTATTATCTATAATTTATCTTTAATACACTTACAGTTAAACATACAGTTAGACTAAATGCTTGTATTTGTTTACATAAAAATTTTATTAATATATTAAGATAGTTTTAATATAATAAGTTTTGCAATCCTGAAGATGATGTGTTTTAGTGTTTATGTAGTTATTAACTTATATTGCGTATCTTTGGATTTTATTTTTACATTTTAGATGTCACTACTAATTTGTTTAATCAAATTAATTCATTTTAATAGCCTTTCAATAGAGTAATAAATGTATCAATAATCGCTACATTCGTATTCAATACTTAGACATATGTACTTTACTAATTTAATGATTATTTTGTATGTTAATTCTTATAAACCATACGACCAAAAACATGTACATTACGACTAGTCAAATATTTTACTTAATAAATTTGATGACTGCTTTTATTTTTATTAATAATGTACAAGATAAACCCGCGGTGATTTGTTGCCCACATCTAATACATACAACAGAGCTATATACTCTATTAGAGAGTTTCGTTATGTTTTGTTAATTTATATTAAATCGTTATAAATTATTGTTTTGTGAATAATCTAGTTGATTATTTAAATCGGCTCTAAAATATTGATTTTTCAATTCTTATTCTTTTTAATTTAAATTAATTGATATATAAATTTAATTATTACGGAATTAGCCACAATATAGACGAATATGTCACAGTTTAATCGGTTTTAATTCTATTTTTTGGCAATGTTTTCAGATTTATTCATAAAATATCGGAATATGCCACAATATAAAGGAATATGCCGCAGTTTAATCGGTTTTAATTCTATTTTTTGGCAATGTTTTCAGATATTTCTTCATAAAATATCGGAATATGCCACAATATAAAGGATTAAGCCGCAGTTTAATCGGTTTTAATTCTATTTTTTGGCAATGTTTTTAGATATTTCTTTATAAAATAACGGATTATGCCACTCGAAAAACGGAATATGCCACTCGAAAAACGGAATAAGCCGCAGTTCAATCGGTTTTAAATCTATTTTTTGGCACTGTTTACAGATATTTTTAAAGAAAATAACGGAATATGCCGAAGTTTAATCGGTTTTAATTCTATTTTTTGGCACTGTTTACAGATATTTTTTAAGAAAATAACGGAATATGCCACTCCGAAAAACGGAATATATGCCACTCCATTAAAACGGATTATGCCATAATATATTTAATTTTTTTACATTTTAATTATTTTTCAGATTATTTTGCTTTTCAACTATGAATTTTTTTTCATTTTTATCGATTTTTTTCGTTTAATCAATGATTATTTGAAGATAGGAGTCTTTTTTTGAAAATATGAGTCTTTTTTGTTCTTTATGTTAATAAAGGGATTTTTTAGAAGATAGGAGTTTTTTTAGAAAATATGTTTTGAAGATAGGAGTCTTATTAGAAAATATGTTTTGAAGATAGGAATCTTTTCTTTAATTAATACGTAAAGGGATTTTTGAAGATAGGAGTCTTTTGGTCTGGAAAAGGCATTTCTTTATGTTAATAAAGGGATTTTCATAAGGGGTCATTATATGGTTTGACACACGGACGGACAAACAGGGTCAAATCCATATATCTGAAAAGTCAGATAAATAATTGTTTGCAGATGACCTTTGTATAAATAGTTTTACGATGATTACTTAAATTTTTTACATAAATTCGGGTAATTTAGGGCTATGTACTAAAATCGGGTAAAATAGAGAATATATCGGATAGACCTCAATTATCCTATTCTTAATATTTATTGCTGGTTATGAAAACACTGAAATTTTTGAAACCCCATATACACCTGTTTCACAAGCGACTGCACTATTAATTTTAGGAAACTAAAATCCTAATCTTATTAAATCCCTTTCTGTATATGCATTAAGTATGTTAGCGTTATACTTATAAATTAGACACGCTTTATATATATTATTGCCATCTTATGTGTTAACTATTAACTAAAAACTTTATTTTCTGTTAAATGTTTAGCATTTTGTAATTAATAGCTCGTATAAACCGCTTTGTTTTGAAATTGAAAATAAACTGCATAAACATTGAGATATATTTTAGAAAAATAATAAATTATAATAATATATAAAAAATCTAAATTTTTATGATTAAAAATTAATAAAATACTTAAAATGTTTGTTTTGTGGTTTACACCGAAAGCCATTGGGATTTACAGGAATCTTTAAAATTGCATTTTGAATTTTAATTCCATGAATAATCTTATTATAATCAAAGAGAAATTAACTGAAACTTGCAAATTAATTTTAAATAGACTTTAGAGAATTAATATTAGATATTTTAATCCTAATAATAATAAATGGTTTGTATTTATTTCACTTTTAAAAGTAAGAATTTTGTAGTTTTTAAAATGTTAATTAAAATTAAAGAAATAAAAAACTATTTGATTAAGTGGTTAATAATAAATTAATTCTCCCGTAAGTCTATTGTGAAGCATATATATCTGCCCATAAGATCAGCAACAAATAAGTTTTAGTTTAAGTAACAAAATGTTGCAAAAGTTTTCAATGTATTTTTTTTACTTTACTTGCAATTTACAAGAGTTATCTTTGAACGATTTTAATTAAATTAAACAATCTGCTAATTAAGTCTATTAATACTATTATTTAGATACGCATATATGTTCTTTTTGTAATCGATTAAATTACCATCACTTAAAAGTATGTGTATTCGAGTATAGTATGAATAAATAATAACTTTTAATAATAAGCGTTGAATTTGAAAACTAAATTTGAATATACAGAATAAGGTGACGTAACAACGAAAAAAGTTAATAGCAAATATTTTTGAATGATAAATAAATTATCATAAATCAGCAGTAATATTCGGATAAGGAAGTGCTGAAGGTTTTCATGTAAAATAAGCTTATGTATTAAACATATGAAATAGTAATGTAATGATGTGTTTTTAATAATTTAAAGTTATTTATTTTGAAAATAACATGTTTATAGTTTTGGTAATATAAAAATATAAGAATTTAATTTTGTAGTGAATAATAGCTGGATTTGCGTCAGAATTCTCTAAAATTTGTAATTAATATTAATTTTGTGTATTATATTTTGGTTATTAAACTTAAAATTTGAATATGTTTGATAAAATTAATATTAAATGGTTGGTTATTATTTCTTTCTTTGTTATTATTTTATCAGCGATCTATCGGTAAGTAAAACATAATTATTAATTATTAAATAAGTTAACGGGACGGTTAAGCCGTCTGTTTTACTTGATAATTTCAATTCTTGTTAAATAAGCTTCCATTTGATTAATCAGAATGAAACCTAAATAACAATTTTTAAAAATTGAAAGAAATAAAGATTTACTCTGTAGTCATAAATAATTTTATAGTCTATGATTAGAAAATTTTGTCCCCAATTATATATGAATGACGAATCAACTAGTCTTAACTAATGAACAATAATACATTTAAATAATAATAAATAACTTTTTTATTAAATTACAGGTATTTATCAAGAAATTTTGATTATTGGACATCAAAAGGGATCAATTTAAATTGTTTAAAAAAAGATCTTTTATTGGCGGTAAACCGATGATAATGGTTAGCGATCCCTTTCTAGTTAAAGACATTCTCATAAAGGATTTTCAAGTATTTGTTGACCGAAATGACTTAATAACAGGCGATCCGATAAATGATAACTCATTATTCAACGCTCGTGGAGATGATTGGAAACGATTAAGATCTGTTGTATGTTTTATTAATAAATCTAGTTAACTATTTCGTTCATTTTAATTACTAATTTAGATAAGTCCTACATTTTCAAGCGGAAAAATGAGAAGAATGCACCCATTAATAGAAGACTGCGTAAAAAGTGCGGAGAAAGTATTATACGATGTGGCAAATGATAAGAAAGAGATTAATCTAAAAATGTTTATACGGAATTTAACAATGGATGTGATCGCGACGTGTGCTTTCGCTACGAAAATAGATACGCATTATGATATTAATAATCCATTTATGATAAATGCTGAAAAGATTTCCACCGGCAGTATAAAAATTTTACTTAACCTCTTAATCGTATTTACATTTCCAAGATTAGCCAAGAAATTTAAATTCCCAGTTTTTGACAAAAATGCTCAGGAATTCTTTACACAAGCAGTAAGAACGATATCATTTAATTTATTTGAGAAAAACAATTTTAATTTTAAATTATATAATTTATAGATTGTATCAATAATAGAACGACGAAAAAATGATAAACAAAAACACGTGGATTTTTTACAGTTAATGATTAACGCACAAAAAC
>JAQGAW010003715.1:0-12034 GCA_034698025.1 Phthiracarus crinitus | reverse complement strand
GTATCGAAAGCTCGAAATATAATGAATAAGAATTCATTAGAAACTGATTTATTCAATCAAAATCATTGTTTGTCTCGCGATTGTTATCTATTGTTATTGCTATTAATTTAATTATTAGTGATTAACGGTTATAAACAATAGTAATAACGAATATATTATTTAAACAATAAACGGGTTTCGTTCGGTGAATGTGCAACCAATTTACTGGTTTTGTATGTTTCGTTCAAATTTAAATACTTATCATTAAATATTTAATATTCAATAGTTATCATAAAAATGAAAGTTCAATTTCGAAAACCCGATGCTATAGTTGTAGACATCGAGGGAACTACAACTGAGTGCACGTTTTATGCCAAAGTTTTGCTTCCATTCATTAAATCATATTTGACTCGATTTCTAAACGACACGTGGGAACAAAGAGACACTAAAGATGTCATAAAAAACATCCGAAAGCGAACAAAACTAGATTCGCAAACAATGCGTGGACGTATGTACTCATTTCAATACTCTTTCAATCAGTATTTTCCATTAATAACTCAGTTTCACCATAAAACTAATCATTTAACATCGCGTTAATTGATTATATGATCATTAAAATAATGATTTTTATTCTCAAAAATTTTAGTTCCAAAGATAGCATCAATGTATGCATTAATTTAATGGTTCGGTTTGTCGGCAATATTTTATATGCGGAAATATTTGTATACATATTTATGAAATGTTTATATATATTTGAGAATTATGTGTATTTCACTCTCTAATTCGTAAGTATTCATTGATAAGTTAAAGAGAGCATAACAGATCTAACATACGCTTACAGTACTGTATAAGTTTAGAGTAGTAAATATTTACAGTTAACTTTTTCGAAATATCGCTCATTTATTACAAATCAATTGAAAAAACTTAAAACTGTGTAGAGTTTGTGTAAACTTATTTCTCGAAAATGATATCACAGTTTTCGAGTTGACAAAACAGACATATAATTAGTCATATTTTTCTTTGGAAAAACGATAATATCTGTGATTTCTAATAATAAATGTTGATTACAGTGTTGTTCTAAATTGAAACTTATTTAAATAAGAATTATTACTACTGTATATCTATTAAATTAAAAATATTGGTATTTATTTTATCTTAGATTAATGTTTAATTATTATAATTTTATTTTTCAAAAAAGTGATTCAATTTACAGTGAATTTATTTAGAGTAAGACAAACAGACAGACAGACAGACACTCGCACATCAGAGTGTTTCGATTGCTTTACTGCAATCATTATCAATGAATGGCATATACTGTATTCGCTGAAAATAGTTTCTACAGTATAGTATGCAAACTTAAAAATAATAAACAAAGGTATAATATAACAACAATTTTTTAACATGAGATTTTAATATAAATACTTTCGACGTACAAACTTATGTTTAATATTACTTTAGAAATATGTAAAATGAGAACATAAGGTATTATGCAATTAGATTGCAGTGAATCGCTGTGCTCTTACTCTACTAGTGTTACGTGTGTTTACGAGAGCACAAAACTCAACAATTATTGTTTTCTTTGTTCCTAATTTAATTGAATGCGAAGAAATAACGCATGAGAAGCAACAAATAAAATGTGTATTTTAAAAAATTATCTCCAATAAACCGATTTATTTAAATGACGTATTCGTGCTTATTGTGGAGCAAACGAATAGCTTATGATCATCACTAGTGTTACTGATTTAATTAATGTACGTGTGTTTGCTTTATTTATCAATAGCGGATAATATAAATAAAGATAAAACGATAAAAATAAAAGACTACTCTATTTGTCACTACTATTACATTACTTTCTATTTTGGGACCAAAATCAGCTCATGCTTTGAACATTATAGGCTCACAAAACTTCAACATAACTTAAATATTCGTAAAACGCGACTGCAATGTGCTGTTAAGATGCACTGAATATACTACAAAACCTATATATATATATATATATGGTTACAGTTGCGTACACTCAACACAACGCTTAGCAATGCTTAGCAGTGACGTCATAGGAATATAGAGCGCAACTTGTATACGCTTTACTGTAAAGTTAGCATCGTATCAATAAGTTTTCGCTTATCATCTCAAATATAACTTTTTTTCAATAAATATGGTTTCGATTAATTATAAAATTGATAAAAAAGAATTAAAATAGTAAAATATGATCGCATTTAAATGTGATCATATGCTTAATGTCAATAGTTTAAGGATAGGGAAAATAGTTTGGCAGCGTTTGGCGATAATTTTTAAGAATTAAAGGCAAGCATAAGCATAAGTATAACGCATATTAGTTTAAACTAACACGTGATTATCAAATTGCGATAAATAATAGCAAACATTGATAGTTGACATGGAACTTAATAACTGAGATGATAACATAATTGGTTGCTAAGTAATGGAGAATAATACGTTGTTAAGATAATTAGTTTAAGTTATTCGTTGTTTGGTTCTATTGCTGGCAACCGTTGGGTCAAAGCAATCATTAGTATCTCTATTCGGTTCTGTGCCAACTATCAAACTATCACTATAGAAGACTAATGAATTTTGACCCTTGAGCTCTATATGTTTATAATTTGAGAATAGAGATTGAGATTGCGTATAAATAAAGTGTAATTGATTGTCATGAACACACATGAAGACACGTCTGGTGTACTGCACGCGGCAGTGGCAGTGGCTGTCAATGTGGCCAACTCTCAAACGCAAGGAGTCGTGCATCAAACACAACAACACGTCAATCCGCAGACACATACTCACTCTCACGCCCACAATCAGTCCAATATTCTCGCTCACAATCATCAAATTTTAACCAATTCTGGACACGGAGTTATAGTACAATCACCTCAATCTTTGGGTCTTTCAGTATCAGGTAATTTGTTTATTTTATTTTTTAACATTTATGGTGCTTTTGCTGCAATTAATTTGAATTTACCACTATTTTTACGGTCGATATAATGTCTCGTATGAGTTAAGATAATCTTTTTTATTATCACGTTTACTTTTTTTTCACCGCTCATACAACCAACAATCCAAACAGTGGTTGCAGTAATATTAATGATCAGTGGCGTCGTTTTACAAGTTGTACGTTACAACACCACACATACATACATACATACACTCACGTCGCTCTTACTCCACATTATTACGTAATATACCCCTCCTATCAAACCAGCAGTAAATTACATTAATTGCGCAACAATGCTAATATACCCCTCCTATCAAACCAACAGTAAATTACATTAATTGTGTAAGAAAAATAAACTTAAATCATGTTTAATGGTCATTCTTGCTTTTTATTAATGTTCGGAGGAAGAACGCAACATATAAATTTGATACAGTAAAACATAAATAGTCTATAATAAATAAACTAACGGTAAACTAACCGTTAGTGAGCTTATGTTACCAAAAAAAACTCGAACGTATATTTCCCAAATTTAAAACCGACCCTTAAATACTGTAAACAAGTGTTTTTTTATTTTGATAAACCAAAAAGTTTTGTACAGTATATCTGTAATATTACAGATATTTTATCGTGAAATAAATTCACGAATTGAAATGCTTCTTCATTTTATTATAGTTTTGGTGCGTTAGAAAAATTTTATATATTTAATTTATGACTAATCACTATTGGAAATTTTTACGGATAATTGTTTAATTATGCCAAATAAGATTTAAATAATACTAATACTTGAGATTAAAATAATTAATTATATGCTTTATATTATGTTGAAATAAATAAATATAAATGTGTTGAAAAACAGTAAATATTAAATTAATTTGAGAAGAGTTGTTGATTTTATAGTATTGTTGGAGACTTTTAATTTTAAAATATCTATGGGATATACGTTTGTTCGGGCATTAGACTTTTTTAAAAAAATTTATAACTCTATTTCAGTGCTAATATTTCAACTTAAGCTAACGAAGCATTTCCATATTTAATGACCCTTGAAAAAAGTTTTAACTGTACTCACATATATCTGTTTTAACTCTATTCGTGAGTTGTGCTCTATCTCTCATCTCTACTTTTTATGACCAAACTGTACAGCTTTGTTGCGTTTTTTTCTAATGTAATTGTAGAACTTTAAACAAATAGCTCTACTGGTGGTTTTACTGTATTATCAAAATCAAATTAAAAATATCAAATAAAACAAACCATTTTACTATAACCAACGACTATTATTTAGAAATTGTGATCGTTTTCTCATTCTCAGTGTTTTCTTAAAATTCGTTAAACTTTGAGCTTTGAATTGATTATTGTGTACCATTGAGTGCACACATCATAACACCAAACCGTAACCGATAACACCTCCACAACTTGTCATGTCATAGATTCATGCCTTCAAATGGACAATAATATTACAGTTGAAAAATTCTTATACACCTTCGATCAAACGCACTTTACAACTAATAGTGGATGCAATCCAAACAGTGGTTGCGGTAATATTAATGATCAGTGGCGTTGTTGTACACGTTGTACGTTATCTCTATTTAAAATCAACCAATTTTTTAGTTAATCTAATTTCAATTTCTTAATTTAATTTAATTCAATTTAAAGCTAAAATAGTTTAAACTTTGAATTTGTTGTTACTAATGATATTTGTTTTACTTTAATAGACGCAAATGGAGAAATAGCGTTACCGAATCACATCAATGGTCAAACTGGTCAAAACTCGCCGCCGAGTGGTATAACGCAACCGTGCGCTATATGTGGCGACAGAGCAACGGGCAAACATTACGGAGCATTTAGTTGTGACGGTTGCAAAGTATTATAGAGTTTTAAATCTATATCAACAATGTATGTATAATCCGTTGAATTTACTTTTAGGGCTTTTTTAGACGAAGTGTTCGCAAAAGTCACGTATACACGTGTCGATTCAATAGAAATTGTGTTATAGATAAAGATAAACGAAATCAGTGCCGATATTGTAGACTTCGAAAATGTTTCAGAGCTGGTATGAAGAAGGAAGCGGTTCAGAACGAAAGGGACAGAATTAGTTGTCGGCGACCGAGTTATGAGGACTCGATAAACAATGGCGGAACGTCTTTGCAAGCTCTGTGTTTGGCAGAAGTGCACGCCAGAAATGTAAGCATTAAATTTAAATAATTAGTACGGTATACTGTAAACCGGTATATACTTTACATGTATAGATCGGTCAACCAATATCTGACGCTAATTTTTCAAACAAAAAAATCGCGAATATATCCGATGTTTGTGATTCAATGAAGCAGCAGTTACTTATATTAGTTGAATGGGCAAAATGTATTCCAGCATTTCTTGAGTTAAACATCGATGATCAGGTGGCTCTTCTTCGCGCACACGCGGGCGAGCACTTGCTGTTAGGCCTCTCTCGAAGATCTATTACTTTAAAAGATGTATTACTTCTCGGTAATGATTTTATTATACCGCGACACTCGCAAGACGTGGATATAAGTAGAGTTGGAAATAGAATATTGGATGAAATCGTGGCCGTTATGCGTGATGTTCACATCGACGAAACGGAGTTCGCGTGTTTAAAAGCAATCGTTTTTTTCGATCCAAGTAAGTGTATCGCTATTTAATACTGTATATGTATTACTGTATATGTTTATCGAAATTTTATGTAAAGTGATTTTTACGATTCAAATGAAAGGTGCGAAGGGTTTAAGTGAACCGACTCGAGTGAAGACACTCAGACATCAGGTCCAAACTTGTCTCGAGGATTATGTTAATGACCACCAATACGAGTCGAGAGGAAGATTTGGAGAAATACTTCTTTTGTTGCCTCCTCTCCAAAGCATAACCTGGCAATTAATAGAACAAATACAAACCGCTAAACTGTTGGGAACCGCGAAGATCGACAGTTTAATCCAAGAGATGCTTTTGGGCGGTGCGACCATCAATACTATCAATACTGCGCCTCAAATCCAACAACAATGGTCTAACTCTAATCAACAGTTATGGCAGGGCTCATATCCCAGTAAGATGTTTTGATTCACGATTAAATCGAAATTAATGAAATTTGACGATCACTTTATTAATTCAATAGAACAATAATTATAGGATCATCATTTCCAGGAAACAATGTAACGAATGGTCCAATGAATTGCCAAACAAATGGCAATCATTCCTCGTCTTCTGGTCAACAGACCACTCTCTCACAAGCTATAAATATAGCGCGTGTGGTCAACATTGCCAGTCTTAATGTGTCTAATAATGGCATGGTTTGTGCTCACAATTCACTGACAAATAGCCATCAAAACGATATTATGACTAATGGCCACAATTCTGACACTTCAAATCAAACGCATTCTAATGAGTCATACAAATTACAAAACTCTCTGTCGTTTAAGCGCGAAACGATTGATTCTGAAGTTAATCAGTATTAAAAAGCATAATATCAAGTAAGCATTAGTACTGTAACAGTATGTCTCGTTTAAATGCTGGGAAAAACGTTGCGCCAAATTTGCTCATTTTGTCTCTCATTATTATTAACTAATTATATAATTTAATTATTAACACATATTTCCAATAAAAGACAATATAATTTTTATATCCAAACTGTTATTAACGTTTTTATCATGTTATTAAGTAATATTTTGTTAATAACCCAATTGTTGTTCTCTTTTATTTTATTAGTTGACAAGGATTTTATCTTTATATTGAAATATATAGCTTATATACATTTTTATATATAGCTTTTAAATAGAATCTATTAATTATGCAGCATTAAAAAAATTAAATAATAGTTTATACAACAATTCGCTACGCATAGCGACCAATGAATTCTTGTGTGCCATAACACTCATTCCTAATCAATTAAATTTTCATACTTTTATTGCTCAATTAATAAATTATCAAAGAAATCGTTTTCTTACACTTTGGGTTTCACAATATTTGTATCTTTTACTCTTTTATTGTAATAAATAATTATATTATTTTATTCATCGAATATTTTGTTAACTAACGAGGAATAAACAAATGAGTACAATAAATCTTAGCGATTATTAATAGCGAGCGAATAGTAATCACTAATTAATGCGCTTTCCATAAAAAATTGTATTTACGTGACTTTAAGTAATTTTCTGTTTCCTTTTGGATAATAATTAAAAATAATTCATGCGCTTTACCTAAATAGATGTTTTAAAAGCTAAATTTGAATGATATTATGTATGTTACTCTTTCCTTCAGTGTAAGCTTACACACTAACGAGTAAGTTTTATTAGTCAAAAGTTATGGTGGATTTGATGCTATAGGTTATCGAGTCGCTTATACCTTAAATTTTCACTCTTGTCGTTCCCAACAGGTTTTCAAATCTTAGATATTTGCGCAGTGATCTCTATTCTAATACTATTACTCATTTACAACAAAGTAGATAAGAACTCAAAGATAGACTCAAGTTGTAGTGATCCCAACGGTATTGAATGAGACACTCGATAAGCTTTTAATTCTAATGCTTTCAGATTAAAATGCTTGTATTTGTCATACTTTATAGGAGTTCTAATTCATTTAACAAACAAATCAGGATTATCTCAACTCAAATAACTCCGATACTGGTATACACTCATTTTTAATTTCGAGGTTTAATAATAGACTATAGGAAATAATATATGTTTACGTAAATCACGAAAAAATTTTATTTTAAATAACGGGAAATAAATTATTTGTAAAATTATTTTCCAAAATAACGTTTAATAGTTCGAGAATAAATAAATATTTTCACTTTATTATTATACATAGTTTTTATTTAAAAATTAGTCTTATATTTTTTTACTTCAACCATTAATTGGTGAATATTAATGAGTTCACTTCTCAGCGGATTATTTTTAAACGGATTTTGAGAAACAATCTTTTGAAACCTATGATAATACTGAATAATCTGCGTGAGAGCTCCCTGTTGTATGTTATTTCCGTTTTTAAAGTTAGAAAAGCATTGCATTACTTCGCGTGATATCTCTTCGAGCGCTTTACGCCATCCAACGTTAAACGATTTAATTAAATTTGTCACTTTATTTTCTTCGCGCATTAACGCGTCATTGTCTCGCTTTTCGATATATGCCTCGCAATCCTTGACAAACACCATCATTGCACCGAAATATGGGTATAATAATTCTTCGACGAAGTCCTGTATTCTTTTATTTAACTGTTGCTTTATATTTTCCGATTCTTTGGAATCCTCTTTCTTTCGTTCGATAAGCACACCCAATACCATGTCGTAATTATTTATAATAAATATAAGTTGTTCTTTCGGATTATGAAACTGTGACGCCATTTTAAGGATCAAATTTTCCACTTCATTCTGCAAAACTCCGAGTAAAAACGAGACGCGTTCGTCAGGAAATGTATCATTAATAGTCATTATCGATGCAGAAAATTCCGCGTATCGTCGCGTAAAATAATGCGGACGAGTGTCAAACGCGGTCAGCTTTTGAGTGTCGCACAGTCTAATGCTTTGAATGTGCAATTGAAATATGTATTCAAATCCCGGCCAAACTATTTTAACCAGAGATTCCCAATAAAAGTCTATTGTTGTTACGCCTCTTTTATGAGCCAATAACCGGTAACGATATATGATATGTAAACAGAGAAACAATCCAATCGAGTCATAACTAGATTGAAATTGATCCTCCATTGTCTTCAATATTAAACTAAATACTCGGCCGAGAACTGAGTTAAACAAATCGTGCGCCAAATTATGATTTGCTATAAAGAATTCAACAATAAATAAATATTCTCGACACGCGTTATCGACTAAAGCGAACTGATGACTACGAAACAAACGCTCCAACGAATACTTGGTATCGCTTTTAATGGCCACATGCGGCACAATCAGCGGTGACTCTAAATCAGTGGTCAAAATACTTTCGCGATCATTCAAACTGAATACAGTCGAACGAGTTTTGAGCGTATGTTTGTTCGCGAATATCGATGATCGAGATTTACTGCCCAACTCTTCGCTACCCATGAGGTCATCCTTGTCGGGCACGTCTTCGTACTGCAGTTTCGACAGACGATGCAAATACTCTTTGAAATACGAGTAATAAACTTTGCTCATCGTTTCGATATATTCGGTCTGTATTTCTCGCGCCACTTCTCTGTCGTGAGTCATTAAAAATTGATAGAAAAACTTGTTCTTTAGTAAAGCGTTTTGCGGTATTTGATAATTGGTCATCGCTTTACGACACGAGTATATCTTTTTCAATATATATTCTCGTATTTTATTGATAGCTTTTAGCTTTAAATTATTTAATATTTCCATGACATCATAACACGACTTCGCGTCGCGAAACGACTGTTCCCTAACAAACGATATCTTATGGTCTAAGATATATAACTGCTCAAGAAATTCCTTTTCTGTTGCGGGAGTGTCCACGATATTAGAGATAACAGCTTCGGGATCTATCATATCGTCAACATATTGACGAAACTCTGAACGAACCGATTGCTTAATTTTCAGTCGAATAATAAGCGAAATCGACTGTTCCTGAAGTGACAATATTTCTCTGCATTTGTTTCCCAAATCGGCCTGAAATGCGCATAACATTCCCTCCAATCGTTCCAATATTTGGTCACTACAAGTGATCTGTTTGTGAAGAGTTGCGATGTTATTGCTCTGCGATATGTAGTCAGCGACCGATGCGTTCTCCACTTCATTCAACTCTCGCTCCACTTCTAGCGAGTATTCACGCAAATCAAAGTCCGATTGTAGAACTTATTTAACTAAATCATCGCATAAACTGTTGTCCAATCGTTCAAATCTAAGATATCGCTATTTATTTCACTCATAGTAAAAATAACACTAATTTTAATGTAACTTTTAATAGTACACTAATATACATTTGCTTAACGATAGCATTCCTCCGATATTATAGACACCAGTTGTACGCCATATGAGCCACCTTTCAAACGCATTTTTAATAATTTAATCGCACCATTATTAAAGAACACGCATACATACATTTACACACATACACATACGCAACACCGAATATACAATTTTTTTTAATCATAATTACTCTTCAGTGTCGCGGACTTGGTGTCGCACATATCCTGTTGCAGACGCCATTTGTGGACAACACTTTATTTTAAATCATTTTCACAGTATCAGTGCCAACACCTAAGTGAAGCACTGATACACAATTTTTACATATTTAAACATTTCATCAATAAATACGGGATGTGGACTTTGCCTCCACAACATCCCGTATGCCTACAATATTTATACAAAGGAGCTATTGGATAAGATATGTGCAACTTTATGTGAGTCAGTAGAAAGTAGTGTTGTTTTAATTTTCATATAACAATTCCTATTTTGATTGTATTTTGATTTTACTGAGCATTATTCATAAAGGGAATATAATATTGTTGCGATACTGAATACAATACCGCCGATTCCTTATATAACTGTAACAAAATATCTTAAGCGCTTTAATGAATGTTTGAATTTACCAATTAATGGTCAATGACTTCAATAACTAATAAAGAATTTTTGAAGTGTTTTTGTCAGAAAATAAAAATCAAAAAACGGAATTAAAATTTAAATGATTATTCTATAAAAAATCAAAATCAAAATAAGAAATGTTAAAGCGAAATATATTGTTCATACAAAATCGATACTAATTAGAGTGACGCAAAACATTAAACATTTATATATTGAGTAGCCGATAACAACAAATATCGATGTTTACTCGAGGAATGTAATAACACAACTGAATCAAAATTCTAAAAACAATTATAGAAAACAATAAATTTTTATAAAAGAATATGCATTGTAAACGTGTCTTTTAATGATTAAACTAAATTTTGTTTGACAAACAAAATCTACATAAAAATTACCTCCAATAATATACATTTGATTATAAATAAATTTATTAATTGTTTAAAAATTTTGACTATTAAAATAAAATTATAATTAAAAAGAGAACCAAAAAAATAATAGTATAAGTTTTTTATGGTATCTTTTACAATAAATCAGAGTGAAATATTTGAAAATTTTTAAAATTTAAAAAAAATTAAAAGAAATTTAATAAGAAACAAGAAAGAGTATGGACATACACAATGAGCTCACTTTATATAATATTATAAGTTAATTCAATAGAATATACCAAATTTTTGTGTATTAAATATTTTTTGACATTTTAATTATAGTTTCTATTGTTGGCCATCTATATTATATTTTGTTATTTACGCATTTTTTACTTTTACTGTATATTGTTGCATTTAGAAAAAAACGTAAAGATTTATATTATATTGTTGTAAATAGCACTTCAGTAAGTGTATAATGAGTTTTGATTAGTGTTGTTTCCATTTTTAAAAATTGTAATTGGAATTTAAAATATAATTCCATTTGCATTTCGATTAATTGGAATTGTAATGCAATGGAAATTAAATTTAAAAAAAAATTGGCATTGAAATGCAATTGAAATTTAAATTAAATTAAAAATTGAAATAGAAATGGAATAGAAATTAATGCGGTTTTAAAAATTGAAATTGAAATGCAATGTATATAAATTAAATATTGGAATTGAAATTAAAATTAAAATGTAATTATTTTTTCACATTATTCAGTCGATATTTTGCTATAAATAGCTAAAATAAGCTTAAAAAAGAAATGGGAATTAAAATTATAATAGCATTCCAATTTCGATTAATTGAAATTAAAATGTAATTGATATAAAATTTTTTGTTAAAATCGGAATGGAAATGGAATTTTGTAATTTCTATTTGACATAATTTTAATAATAATACAATAAAAATTAATTATTCGTATTAATTATTTATTAGATTGAAACTATTTTATATCAAATAACTTTCAAACTTCAAAATTTGCTTTCATGTGTTTCTCTAAATATCATGCGTTATTTATTAAAGTACGTAATTCTAATTGCTGTTATTTTGTTTCTTCTAGGTATTCATTTGTATTTTTAGCTTACTTTGTAAGTCAGCAATTGGATTTGGGATGTCTGTATGTCTGTATGTCTGTATGTCTGTATGTCTGTATGTCTGTATGTCTGTATGTCTGTATGTCTGTATGTC
>JAQGAW010003714.1:0-12037 GCA_034698025.1 Phthiracarus crinitus | reverse complement strand
GGATGGTTTGACACAATTAATGAATGGTATGTTTGTGGACGAACAGCAGAACAGGTATGATATCGAACAGGTTTGCGCACATTTGTGGTTAAATGATACTATTTTGGAACAGATAAGACTGCATATAACGAATCAGTAACTATGAATGGATGAGTAATTCAAATGAAACGAAAAAATAAAATGATACGAATAATATTAAATCAATTTACTTTCGTAAATCTTTTTATAGTTATTAAAATTAAATCGTTTGTTAAAAAATGGTTACATTCTTTGAAAAATAAAACTTTTTATTGTTTAATTTTAAAATAGGCAATTGTTTTGTAATGCCATATTTTTCATAATTTAATTGGCAATTCATTGTTGCGTTAGAATTAATGCATTAATAGATTTAGAGATTACTCAATCTTAGCCATAAATCATGACTTATAAATCTCGCTTTAACTCAATAATTAGATTAATTCATTAATTAATATTCTCATTTCGAAATGATAAAATTATACGTAAAATTCCAGTCTTCAAGATGTTTATAATTTTTAACAATAAATTACTTTAAAAATATATTGTTAAATGATTTACATATTTTTTATTTGGTCACTTTCTCATAGAGAAGTTGTTGCTCATGGACTTAACCATGTCTGTACGACCGTAAGATCGTAATCTTATATTAATTGAGGGATTTCACGTGTTTCTTTTTTGGAATAGTACTGTTTATCTTCTATACAAGGAAATCAGCTCTCTATGAATGCGTGGTTCTTGTTTTCAAAAGAAATCGGGCTGTAATTACAACTAAAACAAACTTAAAACGAAAACTTAAATATTAAAACAATATTTTTTACTCTTTTTATCACTACTATTTAAATTATTTTTGCCTTATAATAATAAAGACAACTTATTTTTGAAAGTTTTTTTGTGTTTTTGTTTAAATGTGAATGAAATTGATTGATAATACATTTAACATAATGTGTAAGACATTTAAAGATTTATTCGCCCCAATTCACACGTATAATACCTTGAAACTTAAACATATGCAGACTGATTATCAGATTACGAATAAAAGTATTTGTTTGTTTTATTGATTAGAGTCTCTTATCAGTAAAACTTTCTTAGGAAACCTATTCGCACCCCAGTTATTCAAAATATAATACCGATACAAATTCCACAGATGTTTCGCTTATCTGAAAATATCTTTGGTTTTAAATATAAAGCGCAATATATTAGTGACAGTGTTTGCTAAATAACTGCGAAAATATTTTAAGACTTCGTTAGTGCACACACACATGGTATAAGTCTCTATCATTCTCTTTCATGTGATATTAATTAGACGACAAAACGCAAATTAAAGATCTGATTAGTGAAACGCTAACTGTAGTGTTACAGTGCAGTATATTTCAATTATAGAGTGACGGTGTAATTGTTGGCGTAATCGTAATTACTTTTACTTTTAATATTTTTAAGAGTATCTCTCAGTTATCATAATTATTATAACGACTCGTAAGTAATAATAATTATTATACTAACACTCACCGCAATCTCGGGATAGCGTGAAACGTTTGATAAACGTTACCTTCGAAACAAAGAAATTACTTTACGTTTTTAATTTTGCGAATCTCAGTGCATTTAATCGCTTTAAAGTTTTTTCTATGACATTGCGCTTATAAAGTGAAAGTAATATTTTTGTTGTTTTTGATTATAAATAAAAAAACAAGTCAAACATAAAAAGAAAAATATTCGCTACAAACTTGTAGTGCGAAAAAGAAAATTGACATTAAAGATAAAACACGTTACTCATACAATACTATTGACATGAGCTGTCAGTTGTCTGCGGAAAATATTGAAAACAGTTCAGCGGCGATGAATCGTTACTTCAATGATTGGGATTTACTCAAAATCATCGAATGTCTTACGCTCGTCGAAAGGATAAGTATAGCGCGTGTGTGCCGCCGATGGAAGGAATTAGTGGACGACTCGTTTCGCAGAGTTACTACTATTAATCGGCGCACTGTATTGGGTAACTGTCGATCGAGGATATCATACTCAGCATTGGCTTTAATTGTGCGAAAGTGTCGTTACGTTAAACACATCGATTTGGAAAATATTCGATTGTTTCACGATTTGGAAAATTTTCGATCGTTTCACAGAAGAAGATTGTTGAGGACCATAGCCTGCAATAGCAATCGTTTAGAGACAATCAATTTGGATGAGTTAGCCATTAACGAGCACCAGATCATGGAGCTTTCGAGAAACTGCAAACAACTTCGTAAATTTGCGTCGAAGAACGTGTCCGAACATTTGTTTAACCAGTATATCATTTCGTTACCGAATCTGAGAATAGTTGATTTAAGTGATAATAAAGATTTTAAGGTAAGGATTTGGCGAAGAAATCGAACCAAAAGCAATTAAATTGACTATAGTATCGGAAGGGTTTAGATTACTACTGTCCCCGATTTTTTTAATGACACCAAAAAGTATTAACAACAGCATTTTAAAAAATGGGGGATTAAAGGTTTAAGTTTCTTAATGAAAGATAGCATTAGGAATTTTTATAAAAAATTAGATTTTATGCGATTTAAACCAAGGATTTTAAAAGATGTTTACGTAAAATTCATATCCTTAATTTTAAGGGTTATAAGTTTCACGCGTTTGGCGCAAACATCGAAGAACTCGCGCTCAAAAATTGCTACCAAATCGCTAGAAAAGGAATCGCATTTCGTAGACTCGTTAAAGGCCACGGAAAACAGTTGAAGAAGTTATCATTTGTTAACAACGTGATCGACCATTTTCCGCATATATGCGAACATTTCCAAAATCTAACGCATCTTAAGCTAAGCCTTGTCGGCATTGATTGCGATTTTAGCCTAATATCGCAACTGAAAAATTTAATCAGTCTAACCATTGTAACGTACGGATGTTATAACTTCATTGAAACCGATTTATACGATTTACTAAAATCGTGTGAATCGTTAGAAATGCGAGAATTGGAGATTAATCTACACCCATATGCGATACCATTTAGCATAAGAAACTCGCTTATACTGTTAGAGACGTGTTGTCCGCGTTTAGAAAAGTTAACATTGCGTAACTTTAAGATGATTAGGAGCGTGGATATCACTTCAATTGGCACATTGAAAAATCTTAAGCATCTCAACCTAATGAACAGTAAAGTACGGAATAATGTGGTTTCGTTGATCGAATCGTGTCCGCTATTGTGTTACTTAAATCTGCATAATTGCGAGAGAGTTGGGAACAAAGTTTTGGAAGCGTATATTAAGAAATGTGTGGCCAATTCAAAAGTGTGGCATACTTTGGATATGATTAATACGAACTTTCGAACAGTTGTTGGCAGAATTTTCCCCAAGAATTTGATTCTACTAACGAGCGTTAATGACTGCGAATATGGGTGCCCACACGAGTCACTCGATCCAAACGCACTGCAAACTTTTAGTCTTGAAATATTTTCTTAAAAGTTTTTCAATCGTCGAAAAATTCTTTGAAACTGGCGTTCGCTCAAAAAAGTTTTTAAACCAACAGTCTTTCTAAATAATTATTTTATTTTATGCTAAACTAAGAAATGGTATTTTAATTTTTTTTAAAACGAAAAAAATCCAGACAGTCATTGATCTGGCGTTGCTATACTCGTATTACACTAGCAATTTAAAGATATATCGTAATTTATAGGGGAAATTGATCTCAATTTTAAACGTACAAAACAAAAAAGTTTATTAGAAAAATTTTTTTTCATTTATAAACCTTTTAATAACAATATCTTTTTAACATTTAGCGGTTGAGTAGCAAACATCAAACTATTCGCGATAAAAAAAACTGTAATATCCTGTACATAAGCTTATTATATGAAATCGCTATCTTTGCTAATATGTCTTTAATCGAAAGTTATCGCGTTTTATCATAGAGCCAATAATACATGGTATTCCGGTATCCAACGATACCGTTATAATAGGTTTTATCAGCTTTCGAAAACGTTTACTTTTTATTATTTATGTTGTTTTACCACAATATTGTCGTTTAACTGAAATGTAATCCGTTTTTTTCTCGTTGTTGTTTTGCACACAAATATTGAATTACTGTAAAATATTTGAAATATTTTTTTAGTGAGTTTACAGGAGAGCGTCTATTTTATACGCCTAAATGAGTGAACAGGTATTTTTTCGTTTCAATAACATTTTGTATAACTTTTTGATTGCGCAATATTTTGTTTTATTTTTTACGTAATTATGTTGCGATTTTTATAAAAAAAAATAATAAATATTATATAAAATTTTTTTGGCATTTCTTTTTTATGTTAATTAAAGCGTGATTAATAATGACAATTAAATCGTTAAAATTTTATTTAAGAAGCGTTCGAAAATATTTTAAACCACAATTCAAACGATAACATTAATCACGCTAAAAATATTTCAGTTAATACATAAATAAACATAACCATTGATAAAAAGTATTTATTTATATAAGTTTATCAAATCATTAGAGGAAATTGAGTCAACAAATGTATATAAATTTTCCAAGACTTATGTGTAAACTTCGCTGTCATATTTCCAATATAGTCAGGATATATTATATATAACGACTCACAAGTTTAGCTCTGATTTAAGTATTAACTAAAATGAGCTGTAATGGACTCAACAACACTATGTTTAGAAGAGAAAAGGTAACTAACAGGTGGTATAACTCAAAATTCGATCGTTTTGTTCATTAGTTTGTATTTTAATATATATATAATAAGTTCAACTTTTAGTTTATTATCAATAATCGCTTATCATTAATAATATTTTTTAAAACAGAATTCGCCAAAAGTTTCCCGAACCGACTCATACAGAATAGCGCTCCGCAAGTCTGGCGCCGATATCGACAAACAACAATCGAAAGCGAAAAATGTGACCATAAAACCTGACGATGACAATGCAGATGAGAAACAAAACTTAATCAAAAACCAGCCAATCATAACGCATCAGCCGTTTAAATCGATCAATAATACGCGCATCGATTACGGCGATAAAGTTGAGAATGAAAACAATGGCAGTACAAATAAAAGCGTCGACAATAACGAAGATATCACTGTATTGCGAGATAATAATGATGACGTCGTGATTCGAGAGCGAAACAATGATAATAGCAATGCTTATTCGCGATTTTGCTGCGAAAAGTGTTGCTGCAATTACTGGGACTGTTGTCCGGATTGCTTTTTCCAAAAACTCAAAGCCATGGAAACGTATTTCGCTGGTGTGTCGAACTCGTGCATGAATGTGCTTCGAGTGTTTACTTAAAGACTAAATGCTTTTAAATTTTTTTTACATATAATAAACATTTTAAACTCAAGCCGACAACAGTTTTGACGTTTTTGCTTTTCAAAATAATTTTTATTGTTGCATAACCGTATCTTTTATTTCATAATTAATATCGAATTAAGTGTAATATTTAAATCTAACCAAAATAAGACGTATTTAAACAATATTTGGCATAATTAGGGCACAGTTTCTGCCAATTCAGTGAGAAACTTGATTAAGCGATCGTAAGCGAGTGTGGCGTAAACAATCAGTTCGTGTCTTTTTACTGGATCTGTAGTATTCATTAGTTCCACATCTGTGGTGTTCTGTGCAAAAATTTTAAAGATTATTTAACTAATTTTTAGACTTCTTTATTAATTGATCCCTTATTCTATAAAATACTGTATGTTTAATAATAATTACCGCTAAATCTTTAGCTCCTTCTAATAAACGCCCACCAAATCGCTTAATAAAGGTGCTGGTGGTCTGGTTT
The DNA here is from genome assembly GCA_034698025.1 of Phthiracarus crinitus. Lineage (NCBI taxonomy): Eukaryota > Metazoa > Arthropoda > Arachnida > Sarcoptiformes > Phthiracaridae > Phthiracarus > Phthiracarus crinitus. The sequence goes on along the minus strand of JAQGAW010003714.1, from coordinate 6,265 downwards.
AGCATCATTGTTAGAATATTTATTGCTTCCTCTTTTTTCTCTTCATTGAGCTTTAAATCGGCCTTTTCATCGCTATTCACCGCTATTTAATAAATAAAATTTATATTATTTATTAGCAAAAGTATTCATTTAAAGAAATAATTACCTATGATTACAATAAGCAAAGCAATTACTACTAGAAATTGTTTCATTTTTTATTAAATATGTTTGTTATTCATTAATATGTAATTAATTCAAATACTTTTTATTGAATGATATTGTTTTTGAATTGTTTCTTTTTTTCGACAAATAACAAAATTATCTATATATTGTTCAATTGTTTTATACGATGATTGTATCTATATATCGGTGTATGGAATAATAAAACAATAGTATTTATTACAAGTACTTTCTTTTAGCCGGTATTATCAATTTTTTCCATTTTACTTTCTCACATTTTAGTCCCTATTTTTGGTTTAGCATTACGAAAACTCAAAATCACATATAACTTATTAAGCTTTTGGTTGTTATGAAAAATAAGGGTCATCTTTAATCAATTAATATCACAAAAAATTTAAATTTCAACAATTATAAAATTTCAATTAAAAGATTTATGGCTCATAATTTAAAATATAAACTCGATATGAATTACAGTAACTGGTTATTAATCTTATTAATTAATCGGTAACATAAACAATAGTCATAACAATAAATTCGGATTAATTAATCTTTGATTACCTTGAGTATAGTCACATTCCTTGATGTCCTGACGCCACACTAGACCTGCATTACATTTCACTCTATAAGCCTTTCCCGCACCACAGTTATAGTAATAATGAGGATCAGTTGGGTCAGCAAATAAACCGTCAGAAACTGGGCAATCGAAGCATGTTATAGCACCTTAAAAATATTTCGTTAATAAAAAATGTATCAATTAGTGTCCTAACCATTTACGATCTAAATTTTTGCAACACTTACTTACCTGATGATAAAATAACCAACAAAACTAGTGTTATTATTTTCATTGTTGATTAATTGAAAAATACGAATTGAGTTAGTTTTGAAAGCAACTAAACCCAACTTGAAATGTTTTTGAATAAATTTTCACTAATCAGATGTCATTTACGATTAAAAATCGTTAGAAATAAGAAATATAAACTTATTTACTAAATGTCATGTCTTAAGTGGTTAAAAGGATAATCTTAAAAAATGATAAGTTTTGATTATTACGTAGGTTTTCATTAAATCTTAAACAACTGAAAATAGTAAACAAATGTTCACGCATAGTGACAAAAGTTTTTATGGCTTGTTCTTAGTATTACCTATAAATTTTATAGCCGATACTCTCCTTGAAACGGATCCATACCTTGTATAACTGATACTATAAATAATTACTAACTGTCGATAGTATTTATTATATCAAAATATACATTTCATAAAACTTTTACATTTTTATTAAAATGTACTCTTATTAAGAAATTTGTTAAACGTTACTGAACACTAAAAGTATTGATTTTGATGGGTAATTAATTTGTCGAGCTTATGGGGTTTAAGTATGTCTGTCAGTCCGTCTATCTGTCATTTTGCAGAATTCATATTAATTAAGGGATTTTAGCTGTTTTTAAATCATTTAAGGGATTTATTATCTTTACCGGTATTGTCTTAAAGACTATTGCTCCAAATAATACATTTTCAATAAACAAACTTAATTAAAAAGTAAGATCTCTGTGAATATGTAGTTCTTGTTCTTCTATTAAACCTTTTAGTAGCATAAAATAACTCAATAAATAGTAAAATCTACCATTAATATACATTATAGTCAGGCATATTGCGGACAAATAGACATTCCGATAAACATTGAATAACTATTGAGATTATAATTAAATTAAAAGATTGAAGTTTTAGAAATTTAAATAAATAACAAAATCAAAAATTTTCACGATAAGTTTATTGAATTTAAAATTAGTTTTTAAATTTTATAGTTGTTAAATGTCCACTATTTATTACAACTGCGATACAAGATAAAAGAATTGGATTCAACTCAGATAAGCTAACAATTCATTTAAATGCTCTTTAGCTGTTTTTAAAGTCGAAGCCGCACTATTCAGAAAGAACTTATCCGCTACTACTGTATGAGTTTCTTGTAACACACTTACGGTCGCCTGCATCTAAAATTTTCATTTAAATAAATATTTTTGCCAAATAAAAACCAATCAGTAATAATTAATTAATTAAATCGTTGCATAACTTACAGCCTCTACAATTTTTAACTCATCGGTAATCTTAGTTTTAATAACTGCTATTTTTTCCGGATTCTTCTCTTCGAGTGCATCTGACGCCTGTTGGATTAATTGTTCCATAGTTTTTTCAATTTCTTTTACATTCCTGTCGATATCTGAACGCAGAGAAGTCCAGCTTAAAGTAGTAGATGGAACTTGAGTTGTCGTGATTATTGGTGTTGGGGGAGTTGTTATAACAGTAGTTGGAGGAGTTGTGGTAGGAGTTGTGGTAGGAGTTGTGGTGGGGGCAGCTGTTGAAGTCGTGGGAGTTTCCGTAGTGGTTGTAGTTTGGGTAGTAGTCGGGGTTGTTGTGGGGGTTGTTGTGGGGGTGGTTGTGGGGGTGGTTGTGGGGGTGGTTGTGGGGGTGGTTGTGGGGGTTGTTGTAGGGGTTGTAGTGGGGGTAGTTGGAGCTGTTGTCGGATCAGTAGGAATTGTTGTTGCAATTGGTACTGTTGCCAATGTTTGGTTTGCTGTAGTCACAGATGTTGTGGTTAAGGTTGTCCTTTTAGGAGTTGTTGCATCAGGATCTAAGATTAATTAAATTAATAATTAAAGGAATCAATGCTGGAAATTGATTTGATATACCAGGATCGAACTCGCAATCTTTCTTTTCTGCGTCATATATTGTCGATTCTGGACACGTAAAACTGTATGGTATGCCTGCATTGCATTCATAGAACTTGTGCTTGTCTTCCGGGTCCGGAAAGTAGCCTTGCCTTTCAGGGCATACAAACGCAAATATCGCTATTAATTGCAAGATTATTTGATTAAAGCTTAATTTAATATAATTTTAAATTTCCGTTGATTTTGAATTACCTGGCACTGTATGAAAAACTAGGATTATAAGTAAACTTTTTCTCATTTTTGAATGATGTGTATTGTATTGATGAAACAAACAATGTATAAATGCATGATTAAATAACAGAAATTAGCTACCAATAAATCGATAGAATTTTTTAAATAAAATAATCAATCAGTATCCGTGTACTGGCAAACAAGGAGTTGTATATCCTTTGAGAATAATTTTTGAAAGTTTTTTTTGTATTTTTTCTAAAGATTTTTGAAAAAACTAATAAAACTTGTTTATTTAATAACATTAAAACTTTGGAAATTATTTATCATTTAAAAAATTAAAAAGTAAAAGCGAATTAAAAATATCAGGATTTTGTTAAATGATTTAGAGAAACTAGAGACACGCGCAATTTCCCCAGAAATCATGTTTACCCTCCCAATAAATGCGACTCCAAATTTTAGTGCGAACCCACAGTTTAGTGCGACCCACAGTTTAGTGCGACCCACAGTTTATTGCGACCACACATTTTTGTTTGATTACTTCAATAAGTGTAACGCCATATTTAAGAGCATCTCTATAACAGAGAAGACCGAGACATGAGTGGCGCCATAGCCTTAACAGTGCAAATCAATTAAAAACAAAAAAAGAGAGTTTGTTATATGATGTAACTATTCAGTGGTTTCGTTACAAGTTCATACTTATAGTCGACAGTTTTATTCTTTGCATTACTAATGTATATGAGTAGAGTTCAATATTAATATTAGTGGCACTTATAAGTTAGGAGTGGTAACAAAATCATTGAAACATGAAACTAATCCCTAGACTTTTAGACGCTCCCTCATATCCAGGTCTTGTCTGCTCTATAAGTGTGATGTGCAATCGTGTTTTACTGTTATAAATAAGTTTTACATACTGTATACAGTAAATAGCATTATGGTATAAACTATAATTCTTTCAAATTCGAATAATACTGTACTTCTAATTGATCAAATTGATAGCGTTGTTTCATTTTTTTACAGTGTTTTTCAAAATCTTACGCCGTTAGTAAGTTTATTAATGTATATTGAATATTATTGCATAATAAACGTATATTATTTAGAAAGTATTTTTGATAACAGCAAAATTTAGATTTTTCAATGAATTATTTATTTACGATTAAATTACCCAACATTTTTTAACACAAAATACTCTACTCCTTGTCATTACGTGTGCTTTTCTAATAAAAGTGTAGGATAACAGATATTAGATTATTTCCAAAGAGATGACACAGAAACCATTATCTATCGAAAGCCACCCCACTTGTCGTGTTATGTTAGCAAAATAAAAATTGTTTGATTACAAAACAAAAAAGAAAAATACTTTTATGGGAATCAAAGAAATGACGCAATTTTCTTATAAAATAGTAGTCTGATATATAAACCTCTTTATCAGTAGCGTGTGTTTGAATTTAATTTCACAATACATCATCATTCTGTCTTTGTTACGCTGTTTTGTATTATTGTGTGTCATTGTTAACCTAACCTTGAATATAAGCCGAAGTTCGATACACACCTTAAATAAACTTCAATTCATTGTGGAAAAAAGTTATGTAAGATTAGACAATATTGTGTTTCGTTTGATTGTTTAACTAAAACAATGAAAGCCAACTAAATCCTAAAGGAGTTAAAAATTGCTTAATTTTATATTCATTACTGAATGCTTAATAAGAAATTAGTTCATTACTGATACTATTATTGATAATATCTGTTAAATAAAAAAAACAATTTATATATTAAATGACATGATTTAAGGTTTCAAATAATTTTATTATGCTATATTAAAAATACTTTGGAATAATATATTATGAATAGAATGAATTTAAAATAAATTAAACTTATTAACTTGTGTATGCCTAACAAACTATAAGTAACCAAAAAAAATCAAACCAGAAAATGAACGTAGCATAACAAAAATTAGCGGGTAATATTTTTAAGTGTTATGGATTTCCATGCGGATCTATTTGCGGCTGTATTGTGGACGCCAACGCATTAAGTAAATCGGTTAATAATGTGTTTAGTTGTTCTTTGTCGAGCTGTAACGTTTTAGCGCTACTGTCCAGAAAAAATTTGTCACTGATTTTCGTTACTTTCTTCAGCTCGTCTGCGATTACGATTTCGAACTATTAATGTGATAATTTTTTTCAATTAGAATATTGAAAACAATAATTAAATTTGAATTCTTTTAATATTTAGCATTTTACTTATAACATGAACCAAATAAGTAAATAATTTCAAAAAATTCTAGGGAACACAATAAGTGTGTTTTTATGTTAGTAGAGCTCAAATACTGGTGGGTTCACATAAATACTGGTTATCAGTTCAATGAACTGATTGCTAAAGAATGGATAAAAAATCATTGTTAAAAAGTATTCTCAACTTACGGCATCAATTTTTGCAATTTCCGCTTTAATCGATTCGACCATAAGCTGCATACTCTCATATCTACCCTCTTTGATTAAGACACCTGAGTCTCGCAGAATCGCTTTCATATATGTTTCCATACGCGCCAATTCCGCAACAATCTTCGCTTTATTCTCTTCCCATAATGGATCGGGCGTTACGGTTGTGACAACAGGCGCAGCTGTGGTAACTGCCACTGTTGGCGATGGTTCTACCGGTTTAGCTGTGGTGGCTTCAGTGGTTAATACTGTTGTTGGAGGTGCTGTTGGCGGAGCAGTTGTGATTTGTACCGTAGTTGGAGGAGTAGTTGTGGCCGCTTCAGTGGTGGGCGTATTGGTTGTTATCACTACGGTTGGTGGAGGAGATGTAGTAGGGATTGCAGTCGTTGGTGGGGTAGCAGTAACTTCTGGGGGAATAGTGGTGATTTGTGGTTCTGGTGTTGTTACTACTGGTGCAGCGGTTGTTACAATTGGTGCAGCTGTTGTTACTACTGGTGGTGCGGTTGTTACTACTGGTACTGTCACGGGGACTGTCACTGGATTAGTTGTGGTGACGACTACTGTGTTAGTTGGGGATACAGCTATGGGTGTCGTGGAATTCGGACCACCAGTTCCTATATTAGTGAGCAAACATATTACGTATAAATAAATAATACATAGTTTTTAAAGTTTTATGTCATACAAATTAATCATTACCTATAGTGTAATCACATTCCTGAATGTCACTGTTGTACACTAACCCTGTTTGACATTTCACTCTATAAGCCCTACCGGCGC
>JAQGAW010003713.1:0-12040 GCA_034698025.1 Phthiracarus crinitus | reverse complement strand
TGTTTTAGGACACAATGTTTTAGTTTTGTCAAATTTTTAAGTGCCAGCATTTGCGGTTATACTTTTGGTTTTGATGATTTTTTTAATCTAAATTTTATTTTTGTAAATTTTATATGGTGAAATCTTACCCAACTATCACTCAACTAGTATACCACTGTGTACCAATACTAACCTTCAAACACTCGACTAGTACCCAACTATCATTCAACATGTACACCACTGTGTACCAATAGAAACATTCTAACACTTGACTAGTACCCAACTACCACTCAACTTGTACACCACTGTGTACCAATAGTAACATTCTAACACTCGACTAGTACCCAACTATCACTCAACAAGTACACCACTGTGTACCAATAGTAAACTTCTAACACTCGACTAGTACCCAACTATCACTCAACTAGTACACCACTCCTATTAACTACTACCAGTCTAATGTGCATTTTTATCCAAAAAGTCTAGTAATAAATTAGTAATTTATATATCGATAAAAACATAAAAATAATTGAAATTATCATTTTTTAGAGAGTTTCAAATTGAGTTTCCAATAACATGGAGACGCTTGCGTTTAAACGGTAACAACTTTGATGTTCTATTACATTTGAAATCTTCTAACTATTCTGCTCAACAAAGTGCCCCTAGCCCCCTCCTCATGTGGTAATAAAAACATTTAAAAACAACCTACTATCGCACACCTATCACTCAACTAGTACACCACTGCTATTAACTACTACCCGTCTAACAACCAACTAATAACCTTCTAACACTCGACTAGTACCCAACTATAACTCAACTAGTACACCACTGTGTACCAATAGTAAACTTCTAACTCTCGACTAGTACCCAACTATCACTCAACTTGTACACCACGGTGTACCAATAGTAACATTCTAACACTCGATAGTACCCAACTATCACTCAACTTGTACACCACTGTGTACCAATTGTAACATTCTAACACTCGTCTACTACCCAACTATCACTCAACTAATAACCTTCTAACACTCGACTAGTACACCACTGCTATTAACTATCAACTCGTCTAACAACCAACTAATACCCAACTAACACTCAACTAACACCGCACTATAATAATACAATACGAATTATTTTATTACATGAATTTTTAATGCTATTACAAGTGTCTTACAAAACATTATTTGATTACAAATTATCAAAACCGATTATATTGAATTATGACAAAACTTCTACTGGTTTTTCTAAATTCTCTTTTTCCCAATCATTTAATTCATCATGTATGTGATAATAAAGCGATTTCAACTGCTAAACAGTAAATTTCTCTAATTTTTTAATATATCCGTTAACGTCACTCGTAGAAACAAATTTTTCTTTTTTCTTCTTAGGTTTATTTGACTTAATTATGGCACTGGTTTCTTCGATACGAATCATTTTAGATAAATGATCTTTTAGATCATACGAATCGTTTAATTGTTCGTTACATATTATGCACATCTTTGTGTCTTCATAATGTGATATTATATCACTCCAATTGAATTGTCCATGAATTATTTTTCGATAAAACCTATTAAAACAATAAATTAGATAAACATAAATTTAGTAATAATAGTTGGATGATAGTGGAGTAAAAAAGCGGGTGATTGTTGGGTTATACTGGGATGATAGTGTGGTGATAATAGGGTAACAGTAGGGTATCAGTTGGAAGAACTTACGTCACTTCGTTTATATGTCTGTTAAATGCATTATTTTTTAGTAAACGCGGACAATATGGACAACGCGATCTTTCCTCAAATACAACGGGCTTTATTGATCCGTAATTGGATCCGTAATTGTGAATTTTCGCTAATATATCACAGTAATTCGTTGGTTTAGTTTTCCAGTTATGCATTCCTTGAATATTTATCGCATCCTTAATAACATCTGTTATTTCATTGTTATCTATTATAATACAATAATCATAAATTTTTTCTAAAGAAAAAAAATTTCTTTTTAAAAATGGCATAAATAAAAACTTAAATAATAAAAGATTACCAAACATTTTAATACCAACATTTATATGGTCATCAATAATGGAATCATCTAACTTTAGTACTTTGATGTCATCCACAAATAATATTTCAATTAAAGTGTTGTAATCAATACTTGTGTTAATATTCTTAAGATTGAACAGTTTTGAACTGTGGAAAGACATCTGTCTAATAATACACATCGTAACTTTGCGAACTTCGAAGTTTTTATAATCTTCCGAATGAGTGACATTAATTATATTTCTTCGAGTAAATTCTCGATTTTCATTTAAATATTTAGCGTTCTTTTTTAATGTCCTCAATAGATGCAACTTTGAGATCTGTTCCATGAACAATTAGAACTGCACGAAAAGTATTTAATAATAATAATTTGGAAATAGGTTAATGATAGTACGGAAATAGTTGTGTGATAATTGGGTAATAGTGGAGTGATAATTGGGTAACCGTATGTTAATAGTGGGGTGATAATTGGGTGACAGTTGGGTAATAGTTGAGTGATAATTGGACGATAATTGGGTGTTAGTTGGGTTACAGTGGGGTTATTGTTACGCAAAACTTACTCTTTAGTTATGACTATAACGCCGAAACTCCATTTTGAAAATATAAACGGAAACATATCAATATTAATCAACTTGCCCTTAATATCCTTTGAATTTCCCTTAAGAATTAAGTTCTCACCATCAGTGAAATCATGTATTAAAACTTCTTTTAACATCCAATTAATAAAATTGAAATAATTTTCAATTACATAAGTCTCGACAAATCCTTCATCGATGAATCATTAATAATTTTATATGTTTTCCTATTTTAAAATAAAAATATTTATTATGTTTTATATTAAATTTAAAAATATACTTAAGTTTCTTTGGAGGCATAATATCAAATTAAAGATTAAATCAAACGATTTCCAATTCGATTGTAATTGACTACAAGACGATTGATAGACGAATGATATTCACTCTACAATAGCCCTTCAATAAAGTACGTTCCAACAAAGCACTCAACAACAAATTGAAGAATCAGCAAAATCATAAAAATCTGCTGTACCGATTGAAATTGAAAAGTATATTACAGATAATAAGTATGTTCTTTCACAATGATATCACTTGTTTAAATCATCTATTGAAGGGTAATATATTTATGGGCTTAGTATGGTAATAGTAGGATGTTAGTGGAGTGATAGTGATATCATTGTGAAAGAACATATCAGGTTCTGCACCGTTTTGTTGCTATAAATTGGGATATTTCGTTTAAGTTAAATAAAACTGAGAAGAAAATCGATGAAACATTAGAAAATAATCAGATGTTTCAACAAATGGTACAAAACAATACAAATATTCAGCAAAATATGGAAGAACTAAGAGGAGATATCGTAGCGATTAAAGAAATGGTTAATCAAATTAAGAATATTTCATTGGAAGAACAAAAGGAATCACAGAAATTTCGAGATTCTATTGATAAAAAAAATTAATAATTATAATAACTCTTAATAATTCATGAATAATTCAAATTTGCATCTAATAACAAATTTTAGCTAAATAACACTATTTCGTAATAAAGTTGTGTAATAGTTGGATGATAGTTGAGTGAAAGTGATGAGCATGTGTGGTACTAGTTGGGTGTTAGAATAGTATTAGTTAGGTGTTAGATATGAACTAGTTGAGTGTTAGAAAGGTATTAGCTGGGTGTAAGAAGGGCACTAGTTGAATGTTAGAATGGAATTAGCTGGGTGTTAGAAGGGCACTAGTTGAGTGTTAGAATGGTATTAGCTGGGTGTTAGAAGGGCACTAGTTGAGTGTTAGAAAGGTATTAGCTGGGTGTTAGAAGGGTGTTTGTTGGATCAGACGAAGAGTTGTTTTGCGGCATTTGACATTCAAAATGAAATGTTTAACTAAAATTAAAATCAAAATACAATTAAATTAGAAAACCTGAAAATACAATCAAAATACAAATAAAATGAAAAAAATTTTGAAAAATCAAAATCAAATTAAAAATCACAAATATTTTTGATTTTAATTTTAATTTTTGTCAGAAAATCAAAATCAAAATACGAAATCAAAATCAAAATACAATCAAAATTAAAATTCGTCAAAAGTTAAAATCAAAATACAATCAAAATAAAAATTTTGACCAAAAGCAAAATCAAAATACAATTTAAATGATTTTTCTGTTAAAAATCGAAATAAAAATACAAACAAAATAAGAAATGTAAAAGCGAAACAACACTAATAAAATCTAGTATTATTTTATATTTTTGACAGGAAAAATAATTTAATAATATTTTCATAAAATCTAAGCTTTATATTCTATGTGTTACACTGTCTGATAGTCTATGAATGTCTCTATTAGAAATTTTTCAAAATTAAACAGTGTTTAAACTAGTGTTGTTTCGCTTTTTGGAAGAAAAAGCAAAAGCGAAAAATATTTTTACTTTTACTTTCGCTTCAACGAAAGTAAAATACAATTCAAATTAATATTTGTAATTAAAGAAAAAGTAAAATACAATTGATATTAAAATATAAATTAAATGAAAAACTAAAATACAATTGAAATATAAAATTTTTTAAAAGAAAAAGTAAAATATAATCAAAATAAAATATGTGAAAAAAAAGTAAAATACAAAATACTATACTTTTACTTTTACTTTATCTATATTAATATGTGGAAAAGCGAAATTAAAATGCAAAAGTTAAATTAAATTTTGAATTTAACTTTCTCTTTAAAGCGAAAGTTAAATACAATTTAAAATATTTTTGACATAAAAGCGAAAGCGAAATACAATTAAATTTAGAATTAAAATTAAAAGTAAAAGTAAAATATAACCGAAATGAAATTTTACTTAAAAGAAAAAGTAAAATACAATTAAAATAAAAAAATTTTGAAAAAGTAAAAGTAAAACAAAAGCAAACATATTTCGGAAGTAAAACAACACTAGTTTAAACTCACTGGATTTAACTAACGATTTTTTTAGTTTTTAATATGAAGGCCAAAACTACATCCAAGAATTTAAATGATAAACTTTGGAATATTTTATTATTCAATGTGAAATTTTATTTATTTAAAAGTAAAGTTCAATATATCGTATGTTTAATATTAACGTTAAATCTAGTTATATTGTTGTAACGATAATATGAAACATACGATAACTACAGCGGTTACATAATGTAGTCGAACAGTTCCAATAACTACTCGAACAAAAGTTTGAAAACCGGTTGCCTTTCATAAACTACTCGAACGCGTTCAGTAACAACTCGTATGCTTCCATTTACTATACGAACAAAACAGATGTTCAATTCATAGTTTATTTATTATATTGTTGTACAACTATTATTTATTTTTGTTTTTAAGCAGTTATTACTTTAACTAAATATTGTTCTTATGAATAGCATCGTTCCTATAAGTTTTACCATATTAAAAAAATAAAAAATAGTTAAAAAAACTTTAGAAACTATGATTTAAATTTAAAAAGTTTTTGTAAACGCAATTGCAATTTATTCGAGATCAGAGTATAACGAAAATGTTAATGATAGTGAAACGAGAGAAAATGAAAAAGTATTTATCTTTCGACGCCGACCAATATAACCAATATATTCTATTGGTTTCTTGTTTTTCTGAGGTCATTCTTGTAGCCCTCACTTGTTAACGATAATTTCTCGAGTCTAGTTATAGACAAATTCTCAATAATTTAGCCGCTAATAAGGCGTCTATAGAACAGCGTAAATAGCACTCACTCTAAGTCTTAATATTTCAAAATTACTTGATTTTATATTGATATTTTAAGCTATAAGATAAAAAGAAGTCATTAGTTTTCCAAATATAATAAAACTCTAAGTATTAATATTTAATTTTATTTAATTTAATTTAATTAATACAATAATATTTAATGGACGCTTAACATCACTGCAATCACTGCTCTCACTGCTCTCACTTTCATCGGTAAACAGCAACCGATGATAAGCATCAGCAGAGTCGGCAGCATTGCTACTGCACAATGTTGTGTTCTGCTTTGGTTCTGCGCTCTTATTTATAGTGAGTGCGCGAACGCCGGGTGGACTCACTCGCAGTTAGTGTTCAGCCAATGAGCGAACACTTGTGACTGCGATCCCAACAATTCTCGGAAGAGATGGGAGAGCGGACTACATGTTGACTCAACTTTGGGCCAATAGTAACACGTATGTGGCTGCGATCCCATTGATTCTTAGAATTGTTTACTGTAATAAACTAAACATAGTTTAGACGAATTCTTAGAATTTTTCTTTAACTAAATGTTTCAATAATTAAGCAAATTGTTATTTTATGTTTTAATTATAATTGTTTTCTGTTTTTAAGGGTTTGGTGGGCTACTGGGGGTGGGGGTTAGGGTCCCGAGAAGAATTAGTAAAGATATCCTACTTTTTTATGATCATATTTAATTTAATATCATTAGAAATATACAATTATTAAAATATCGGCCGCTATTATTTTGTGGGCATAACACGCATTATACTACTAATATATTTTCACGATTTCACACTATATTTAGCTGACTATCTCATAAGAAAGTCAAACTTATGAAGTTGACTATATCCGTTCGTTGACTATTTATCCTTTTTTATGTTCGCAGTAGTATATTAATAAAAGAAATTTACTTATTTTTTAGCTGACTTTCTTGTAGAAAATTCCAGCTTATGGATTTGGCCATGTCTGTCTGTCTGTCCATCGTCGTGTCCGAGGTCTTTAAAATTATCAAAGGATTTTAGCAATTTCTTTATTGATTAATGTATTTGTTAGGTTGAACCGGTTTATCTTAATCACTTATATAATTGTACCATAAGCATACAATAATTTATTAGAAATTCAACTCTGTGAATGTGTCGTTCTTGTTTTATATTACACTCAAACAAAATTGTATTTCAAAAAGAAGGCAATACTAATTCAAATCGCATATGTTGCTTCGTTTTACAGAACTATTTAAAAAGTAGGCCTAACTTTTAAAATTAAAGCTATTTTGCGTTATTATACGCTATAAATTTTAAATTAAAAATCAAATATTGACCACTTTTATCAAATTTAATCAACAATGTTGCTAATTTATATTTCGTGGATTTAGTGGACAATATTTACGTCTTCTGACAATTTAACAATTTTTTCCCGACTAAAGCCTAAACAATACCCCACGAAAAACACAATGAATTGAAGGGATAATTTTTTAAAAATTTAACGGAAATTTTAACTTATTCTATTCTTATTCTATTCATATAGAAAATTTTGTAATTCTATTCCACAATCCTTATGTACCTCTTAATTTACCTTATTTTAAAGATATTATATTAAATAATTTTACCTTATTTTGTTAAAGGTATTTTATGTCAAAATTAAGCAAATTTATCAGTTATAATGACTTTTTAATTTGTTAAAACTATTATTTTTTTATCTTAAGAAATTACTTTATAAAATTATAAAAAATTACACTATAATTCAAATTTAAAATATATAATTTATGTTCCTATTTCTATTCTAAATTTTTTGCATAATTCTAGTATACTAATACAATGGTATTAAATAGACATTAAATATAAGTTCAAATAAACATTAAATATGAGTTCATAAGTAAAAATATTGATATATTAAACTCATTTTAAAATTTTTTTTGGGTCATATTACACCTTTGTTTATTATTTTTATTTCTGCAAAGAACTAAAAAATTCAACGAATATAAGGCATTAATAATGATTGTTATAAACTATCAAAACATTCTGGCTCTAAATAAGTTCATTTAACTATTCATTTTTGTTTAATATTTTTTTCATTATTTCGTTGCAAATAATTATTTATTCATATATAATTACTAATGGATTTTAGTTACTAAAAATAAGACTTTGTACATACGTTTCATGTTTACACAATTTATTCATAGTAAGCTAATGAGTTTGAAACGCAACATGCTTTTAAACATAAATAAATAAATGCATTTCAATTTTAACGCATAAAAATATTCGATCGATAATGTAACAGAGCTGTTACGAATGCCATCGAGTTTTATTGAGATTATTAAATTATTGGCTGTATAACATATATCATGGTACTATTCTAGTCATTAAGGCAACCGTAGCGTTGTCAATACAGTGAGTATTATTCATTGCATTAACATAGCGATTTGCGACACAACTGGCGACTATTTGGTGAGCGTAAATGTAATGATATGTAATGATGTTTACTAAAAGTCACAGTAGAGAGCGCTACTGTTATTATGAATATACATAAACTGCATTGTTTTGAATTGCGCTGCAAATGCATTAACATATTAGTGAAAGTAAACAGTAAACAGTTAGAGTGGAAATTATTTTTAATTAACCAAATTATCATATATACTCACCAATTATAATAATAATAAACATATATTCATATATTATAAATAGCAATAAATGCGTTGCGATGGAAGACAGCGATAACATCGCTATACTAACGCTTCCGTTCACCAATGATTTGTCATCGCTTTATAGCAATACGAATAATTTAATTGTTTTGGGTTTGATTTTAACGCAATTCATACTATTGGTAACGTATAACATACGCGTTTAAAACCATTATTAACCGAATCACTGTTTAATTAGGTATTAGAGCTGTTAACGGTGTACTTATTACCCCAACTTTACAACGAAAACTGGGAATACAACGGTAAGCGTCAAACCACTAATCGTTTACTTGATTCGTACGCGATTTCCATATACTCACACATCATATTATGGGTGATTATCCTATTAATACGCCATTACATGGTAAACGTGTATTACAAGCGTCTTCGGCTGTTGGGTTACCATAAACACCACAAATTGGTCACACGTTTCGCGTGCGTGCCGTCAATAGTATTACACAAAACCAACGCGTTATTACTGCTGTTGACAACGCTGTTATGTAAATACGAAGATAAGATAACGATCGGTGGACACGATATGTCGCCAATCAATTTCATTCAAATTGTGATCACATCCGCAGCAGTGATAATCTGGGCGTTTCTGTTCCGACATATGCAACACGAGTGGAGGTTTCGTACGCAACGGAATCCGCCGGACATTTGCGTGGACGACACGAATTCGCAGTTACAGTACGCCGGACTCAATCAAATTGGTGTCAGGTTTGTGCACGCATAACATATATAGTGTTTATTAACGATAATTATCGTAATTAATGCTATTATCGTTCTTTAAATATATGTTTGCGTCGCGTTTCGCTTTGAAGCCAATAAATTATTATGGTTTTCCCCTTTTTTGGCAAAAGAATGTTAGCTATTAATATCTGATTTTACCGCATGTTTTTATAAATGTTATGCGGTTTTAATATCAAATATTATCAATGTCTAGTATTATCAGTAAATACTAATCCTTATGCTATTTTTGTTGATAACACAGATTATCTTATCGATGCCAAGTGAATGAGAGTTTATAACACTGAAAATAGTTTGCGAATAAATTATAAATTTATTGCCATACTTTGTTTTGAAAAAAGTATTAAACGTTAAAAAATTTCTGGAAAAGGATACTCACGCGTAGACTATCATAGTAATTGACACACTAATGCTTACCCTTAATCTCTGCCAGCTGTTAATAATAGAGCAAATCATAGCTATCATACTCGCGACCCAATCATTTTAAGCACACATTTTCTCAACGATTAATAAAAAGTGTACCACTCATCTAATGATATTATTAATTGTGTTTTCGCAGGTCAGTGGCGTATCACGAAGATCTACTCGAGAAACAGGCGGACCTGATTTATAATCTGAAGCTGCAAAACAATCACTTGCGTGGTATGCTATTCAAGCTTTCGCAACAACAGCGGAACGCACCGCACAGTTCACAAACAATTCATACCAACGCCTAATCGATTATGAAGCATATATAGAGTTATATATAATTGTTTTCGTAATAAATCTGTTTTTATAAATCCAAATTTTAATGCCTATTTTTTAATGCCTATTTTAATGCATAATTTGTGCGGTTTTTTCGGTCAGATTATTATCAATTTTTAATGATTTTTCGTTCTGCGTGTGTGTATGTGTTATTAGATATGAATTTTATTACTCACTCGTCAACACTACTTAAATACAGGCGTTTTGTTGTCTGTGATATCAAAGCGTGACTAAAAAACACTGCACGAAATTTTTTAACGTAACACTATATTTTGTACATAATATTTTTAGCGTAATTATGAATCAGTTTTCGAAATGTAAAAATATACAAATCGCATCTTTTGTTCTTAAATAAAAAATTTTCTTTTTCATTAATGTTCATTTGTATTTGAAAAGGAAGAGAACATTGATAATGCTATCAATTGTATCAGTTATACGTTAATTTCAAATATGCATAATTAATAGGGATTTGAAAAACGTTAGAAAAATATTCATTTATAAAAAGTTTGAAAAATCGTTTGAAATTTTTAATGAAATAGTGCGCAATCATACAATTAGTAATGATAAGGCTAGGGTTCCGGAGGCTCCAGCTAATACCCGATCCTAAGCTTGGACCTCTATCTAATAACCTAAACCTCGAGCCTCAGTAAAAGTTAGAGCCTAAGCCTGAGCCTCTTACCTGGAAACTGAACCTGAACTTCCGAGCCCCTATAAAAGTTTTTAAATGAAAAAATATTTTATATTGTAACAAATGACTCAATAGCACATTCATTATGAAAAATACATGCGTTGTGCATAGAGATGAGATTTTAGGCTGAGCCTAAGCCTACGCTGTAGGCTCTAGGCTGACAGGTTAGTGTTAGAGATAGGCTGTAGGCTTAGGCTACAATATATTATATAGACTTAGGCTTACGCCGGCCTATGATGTCAAAGGCTGAGGCTGTAGGCTTTAGCCTATGAAAAAATGTAGGCTTAGGCTCTAGGCTGAGCCTAGGCCTAAGGTTAGACCGCCTAAATTGCTTATCTCTAGTTTACAAATTGCAATGATTATAATTTTATTTGCTCTAGATCGTAGTTTTTAAATTAAAAATAAAAATTTCTATGAGTAATAATTACGTCATAGAGCCTAGAGGTTAGGCAGCCTTAATTAAGTTTAGGCTGTAGGTTTAGGCTCCTGAAAAAATGATAGGCTGTAAGCTTACGCTTGAGCCTAAGACTACGAAAAAATATACGCTAAAATGCTCATCTCTAGTTTTGCAACATTATAAATAACAAAAGTAAGTAACAAAAATAATATCCTTATGAAAATTTTTCATATGTTCATAAAATCACATTCAATAACAAATAAATAGTTCAGAACCTCTCTGAGCCTCTGTAAAGAGGCTTTAGACTCTCATAAACAGAAACCAAGCCTCTAGCCCCAAGCTCAGGCTCCATAATGTTTAAACCTCGAACCTGAGCCTCTTTCAAAATTCAGATCCTAAGCCCGAGTCAAAGCCTGAAGCTAGGGCTCAGATTCAGGTATTGGTTCAGGCTCGAGAGGTTCTGAGGTTATAAACCATCATCACTACATACAATATTTAATATTGTCTGAAGTAATGTATTTCTTACTATAGTTTCTAAAAACGTTTAAGATATATAGAAATATCTTCTTAAAGGAAATTTAAAAAAAACTAAAATTCGTTTAAAATTTTAAATATCGTTCAATATTTTTAAAATCGTTCAATCCTTTTGATTCGTTTATTTTAATTTCACTTAATTAGGTTATACAATCTTTCTTTACTTGTTTTTAATGCTTAATATTATTATGTGGAGTAGACTTGTAAATCGATAGACTTTTCGGAACCCGACCCGAACCCGACACGTCTGTATCCGACCCGACCCGATCCAAAAATCTTTAGTTTATTGTTCATAATAATTTTTCAAAGATTTATTATAAAATTTCGCACATAATTTTTAAAATTATTAAAGCTTTAGATCCTATAATTAACTTTTTGTTACAATTAATTTTGAAAATAAAAAATGTGTATATTTTTTAACCTTTTTAACTAAAGTAATTGTAAAATTTTTTAAAAAATCGGATAAATCGGATATGCGCTAAAAATTTAAATAACCGACCCGACCCGAACCCGACAGGATTGTA
>JAQGAW010003712.1:0-12040 GCA_034698025.1 Phthiracarus crinitus | reverse complement strand
GAGGTCCTAATAGACCCAAATATGTAAAATTTAAGTAAACGAATTAAACGAATCAAACGAATTTAAAAATATCTAACGATTTAAAAAATATTAAACGATCTTTCGAATTTGATAATTTTTTAAAAAGTAATACTTAATTTAGGCATAAATTTATTAAATAATTAAGATATGTCCATATTTGAATTCATTTTTTGCTAAATATTAATGTAAACGAAATAATTAAGCCTGATTTTGGTAATTTTCAAGTAAAAAATAACTTTTTTGGAGAAAAAAAACTATTTTAAGTAATAAGCAAAAAATTATTTAGTTAAAAAACCTATTAATTAATAACTTATTAAGCTTAATAATTAATTTTTGAAACTAAACTGAAAAATTTTTCAAACGATTTTTCAAACGATTTCGTACCTTTTTATTAAACGGTTAACAAACGATTTTGTACCTTTTTTCTAACGATTTTCAAAGCCTTAATAATTACATCATGTAAATAAAAATTTATTATATTTGTTCACTTTAATAAAGATAAACTTAGTAAACATTATAAAGATAATATTAATTGATTTAATAAATTTGAATTACACTTAAATAATATAAATTGATAACTAATTTGATTATTTTTAAATATTTAAACTGTAAATATTTAATTTAGTGTTATTTTATAATAAAGTTCATATTTGTATTTATTTATTTGGGAACACACGGGGCAGGCCTATATTTTAAAATTGACTATATATTATTGTGTTCAAAACAAATGAATGTTTTATTTTATTTTCGTTAATAAAAGTTTAATAATAAATGTTTTTTCTCATTTTTTTATGACTTTGCAAAAGCACATATCTGGATATGCTATTGGCTGTTTGTCTGACCGTCCACCTGTTGGTGCATTAATTATATTTATTAAGGTTTTTTTAGATTTATTAAGCAAATATACCCATTCATTATATTTTTTATTGCTTATTATAATGACGAAATATTGATAAAAATCAATTTTTGGAAAGATGAAAATCGATAAAAAAGAAAATATTTATATTCTGTTAATATTAATATTATATTCTGATGAAATAAAAAAATTGCATAAAAAGAAAGATTTTGTGGAATATTCGCTATTTTACAAAGATATATTTGTAACGAGGTAAAAAATAGAAAATATTTTAAATTGCTGCATATTTAGATTTTTATTTTTTACAAAATTATAATTTAAAATATAATCTTTAAATTTGAATTGTTTGACTGATTTTTGTCTTAAAAAATTATAATTATTAATTGAAAGACATGCTAGTTGTAATAATTGTTTTATATAAAAAGATTAAAAGATTTACAATAAAATATTTTGTCGATTAATTCACTTATAAAATATTAATTAATTTGAAAATCAATGGAAATAATTAAAAAATTTCAAATAAATAGTTATGATTTTGTTTTTACTAAAAATGAAAAAAAAGTAATATTGAGGTATTGTATATAATCTGTGATTAAAGTTTCTTTTAAAAATATGTTAAAAATTTATTTAAAAAGTATTTAAATAGATTTGTTTAAATTGCAATATTAAGTTTATAATTTTTAAAATTAAAAATAATAAAAGTTACAATTTAAATAATTATTCAAAATCAAATATGAATACATTTAGAATTTTTAAATATTTTTGTTACATTAAATGAAAGAAGACAGCAGAAAATATTATTTGATTGCAAATTATCCGTTAGATTTTACATGTCTAACCTCATTAGTTCATATAATATATATGGTTTTATATGTATGGTAACACAATTAGATATTTATTAGAGCATATTAAAACATGAAATCAAAGTTGAAAATTGTATATCATATTTAAGCATTAAATTACAATACGTTCGATTATTATTTTAAAATTAGTATAGATTTTTTATTTACACAAACAACATTTAAATGCTTATTGTGATTCAAATTTCATTATAAACAATACTATTGTAAAATAATTATTTTTATACAATTCATAATAAAATAATAATCAAAATAGAATAAAATCAATAAAAAATTATTTTTAAAAATATTTATCACATTGACTATATTATAATGTATAATCTCATTGATAACTTTTTAACGTTAACATTTTGAGAAAATACTACTAAGTAAGAGGGAACCCCTTATAACAGTGGATAAGCATATAACATTTGCGAATATATATAGTAACAGATATGCTCTTCACAAGAAATATTTTATAGCATAAACTTTACTAACGTTAAAAATGACACTAGAAAGAGAATGAGCATTTATAACCAATATTGTTGTTAATATTCAGCTAATATTGTTGCGACCCAAAAGTCACAAGTCTTATTCTGCGCTGATTATTCATCACATTCGCTAATAGTTTATATTCCGTTTATAATTTGCTTACACTTATTACTATATCTCTATTATTACTCACATACATACAAAGTCTATACAACACATTACTATTCTATTATTATTACTCACATACACTCATAGCTATATTCCTTTAAAAATCATATTCACATATTACTCAATGCTTACTCACGTATCTTACTATGCGCATAAACATCACATTTAAATGCCACGTTTGGCTTAACTCAGGGCTCTCTTCAATTAACTCTGTAAGAGTAAGCATCTTATAGTCTTGTGTAATACTTATTTCAGTTTTACACATAATGATTATCTATGGGTTCATTTATTAATTGAAGTTATTTCCAAAGCTGAAAATTTAAGTATAATAAATATGGAAAAGTTTTTCTTGGGATTAATTTAAATAATATTGAGTATAGAAATGTTGACAAAAAATTGGGTTTTAAAAGACTAAAATTAGGGAATAAATTGTTATAATGATTTCTCAATGCATTCACTAAAGCATATTATTCATCAATGTGTTATAAACTTAAATATTTTCTTCGAAATAATATATACTAAAAATTATTTTTGCTTAAGTTTAAAAAATAAACATAATAAGACAACAATAAAAGCAATAAATAAAAAGCTAAACATTTTTTAAAACACTAAATATTTTTGACTTTACTTTTAATGTTACTTAGAATATTATACAAAATGATCTCCTTAAGAATGTTCTTTCTCTATCTAATTCTATTTAGTATAGATTATGCTATAAAATATTCGTAATGTAGAGCGTATCTGATATCAAATAAATTGCAATTTTATAATTTGCAATATATAATTTATTCATATTTTATTTACCATAAAAGATATAATATAGAAATAATAAATATTATTTTCATAAAAATATCAATTTAATAAAAAAAGCAAATAATAATTATTTTGGGTGTAGCTATAAATGTTATGTAATTACATAAATATCCATGTGTGATACTAAATAAATTTTAAAAATATGGATTATTTATTTCCCATGGTAACAATTGAATGTTTTTGTAATTACTACTATGTGCTATTATAGCTACACCCAAAATGATTATTATTTTTATTTAAATTGATATTTTTATGGATAGTATATTTACCCATGGTGAATAAAATATAAATAATTTATAAAATACTAAATATAATACATACTAAACAATTTATAATATTAGTTAATTTCTTATTGTAGTATATTCTTTAATGAAAGAAATTTTCTTTAATATTTAATAAAATGATTTTCTTTAAGTATTTTAAGTCGGTTATAAATAGAAAATTGAAAATTTTTTTACCCAATAATTTCAATACAATATTTAGCGCATTTTGTATTTTCATAATATTCTATCAAATCACCAATATTTCAATGCATTATTTTAATTATCCTTTCAATGTTCACATTGATATGGATTTTAAACCAGACAATAATTTACCATCAATTACTTTATGCTTTCAAATTAATATAAATTGTTTGTTTAATAAACAAAATGGAACAGATTCTACAATAGAAATTTCCAAGAATGCTTTTAAGAGCACAATTCAATCGGAAAGCATACAATGTAAATTAAAAACAGTTTCGAATACAGGATATCAAGTTTTACCATGCTGTCAATTTTCGAACGTTAAATCTTATTTTATTGATGGCTTTAAATATTTTACGTTTTAAATATTAATGTTTTACGTATTTTAATATAATGGAAATGAAATATGAGGAAGTCAAAAGTGGCATATATATTGATTATATAAAACTTTCATGGAATAATTCTGACATAAAAAGCAACATATGTTATGCAAGTGAATTAAAACGTTTACCGTGAGTATATTAGCTAAATTTTGTATAATTATTATATTTAAGTATAAAATGTATTAAAACAAGCCGTAATTTACTGTCAATAATTTATTTTTAAAATTAAACATAAACATTTTTAGACAGAATATTGCTAAACTTTATATTAAAAGTTTTTGTAGCTTTCATTAATCACTATCACATTCTTCAAAATAATGTCAATCCTTAGCAAAATTAGTTACAATTTTTTAAAGAAAGTGATAGTGATCACTGGAAGCTACAAAAACTTTTTAATATAAAGGAAAAAATTATTTTGTCTTAAAAAGTTTATATTTCATATATAAAAGTATAAATTGGATTATTTCTTTCAATCTAGAACATACTATCGTATTTTGATTCATTCAAAATACTATCGAAATATGAATGATATGAACTTTTTGAATTATGTTCCGACAAATAGAATCAAACCACTTGCACCTAAAATAAAACCAAGAAATTTTGTATACACCAAAAATTCTATTATTAAATTTCTTCAATCCCCCCACAGTACTGACTGTAACAGATTTAATAAGAAATTAATTAGTTTATTTGATGATTGTAACGAAAACTAATTTAAAAAATCATTAACTTGTTTACCAGCATTTAAAAGTTGGGCTAATATTTTTGTTGATTTTAAAATTTATGATTATGATAGAAATGAATATAAAATCTGCCGAAATAATATAAAGGTTCGTAAGAATTCTTGCAAACGAGATTGTTTCCGAGAATATTATAACTTTAATGCGCAATATTTGGATAGTCAAGACAAGGTCATTGATGTAATTTCATTTAAACCGAGTCTAAATCATATTTTGATTTACGAATTAAAAGCCTCTTATGTGTTTGTATCATACGCATCAGACGTTGGAGGATTACTTTCGCTTTGGTTAGGATTTTCGTTATTTGAGATCTACAATATAGTAACGATTGGGTCTAAAAAATGTAGAAATTACTGGTTACGGTTGAGAAGCTATAAATATTTCCGATATCTAATTAGATCAGAAATCTTTGATAAAATAAAACTGAAATTTTATTTCAATTTTGTTTGCACAATCTGTTTAATCTATCAATGCTGTGATTTGACAAGAGGATACTTATTATTTGATACAACAGTAAGCGTTGAATATGAAAATGTAGTCAATAAAAATATATTAAAAACAATGGAAATATTTCCTTCTATTTCATACAGCTATAACATTGCAAATATTAATGAATATTATTTGTTTAATCACTTTCCAAATTTAACAATAATAAACAAAATTAAAGCAGATTGTTTTTTTATGATTGGCTTTGAACAATTTGAATGCGATGAATTTAGTGAAGAAATCCTAAGCAAATCAGAGAATGATCGTCTATGCGTTCATTTATTAAATGAAGTTATTCGTAAAACTGATATTCAAAGTATTAATAATTATGGAATACCATTTATCGAGATTAGATTAAAAAATATTGACCCAAATTTGGTTTATACTTATCATGTTAACACAAGAAAAGCAATTAAAAATGTACCATACAATGAAATGATTTATGCAATAAAAAATTCTGTAGTAAATATAGAGTACATAAAGTTAACATTTCAGCGATTAGAACCACCATATAAAACTAATTGCAAACATTATAGGAAAAAAACTCGTATGCATTGTGTAAATGATTGTTTAATTAAACATTATACCAAAAAATATAATTGAATTCCAATATTTAATTCTTCCGTTGTTTTGATTTTAAACCCTAAAAAAAGAAATGAATTATTATATTGCAATAAATCAATAGATAGCCACGTCTACAATAAAATTTGTAAAATTTGTAAAATTTGTGAGAAAAAATGTTTAATTGAATGTAAAGAGGATTATTTTATAATTTCTGGAGTTAGAAAATTCCAAATCGCTCATTGGAACGAAATAGATGAATTCTTTAGTTTTGATTATGTATGATCATTTTATTTTTGATTATTTCTTTTATATCATTTAAAATGAAAATATTTTGTGTTACTTTTTTAGAATTCTTCACAGACTACAAGTATAATTCATACATATTATCGAAAAGCATATTATCCAGTTTATACATATAACCCATTAATTCTTTTCGACGATTACTTTACACGTGTTGGAGGTTTATTTGGATTATGGAATGGATTATCAATATATGAATTAATTAAATTAATTAGTTTCATAATTAATAAATTATCATTAAAACTTAATATCAAAGGAAATTATTCAGATTCTACATTAAATCTAAACATTAAACGATATTTACGCAAACTCAAAGTAATATATTTTAACTTTTAAATTATTCGCATGATTTTTACGAAAATATTTATTTTTAAATGAATTTTTTCTTTTAGTTCGCTTTAATTGCAATTCTTTTCTTATATATATTCACCCATTCAATGGTAATAACAGTTAATTACTTAAATTTTAAGACAGAATTCAAACTTTACGCCAAAACACATGACAATGACTACTCAGCAATTCCCGCAATAACTCTCTGTTTTAGCCCGTATTTTGAAGAATATTTTATATCATTTATCAAATTTAATTCTAATTTCAGTTATATTAGCAAATCTTATTACAGTGAAAAGATTTTTATTATGAAATATAATGAAAATATGATATTCAAAGATAAATTATTAAATTATTATAATCGGGAATTTCTGAAGAAATTTATTGCCGCTGAATTTCATGGAGTTTGGAATAAATACTACAATTTCGACTACAAAAATTTTTACGATATATTTAAAGAAAAATTTAGTTTGGTTCGAATTACTGAAATTGATTACTTTTATAAGTGCGTAACATTTAAACCTAAAGAAAGACTTAATATCAAACCGATGATTTCAATACCATTCTTAAATAATTTACATTATTTATACTTTTCTACATTCAATTATTCATTTCCATATTATTGGTTTTCTGCATTTATTCATAGTTCCAGTTATATTATATTGGAGACAATTAAAGAAAACAAATATAATTTTGGAAGTTTTAATATCCAAAGGGAAACAAATGTAATGTTTAGTATAATATCGAAAAGTTATTTGGAATTTCCTTACTCCTCTGCATGCAGTCATTACTCCATTTATGATTCGAAATATTATTATAATGCAAATTCGTTTGACGATTGTTTAATAAAATGTAGTATTTATACGCTTGAGATGAAATATCAATGTAATCCTTATCATATAATCGGAATTTTAACAGAATTTTCAATTAATATGTCAATTGGTTGCGATGATATGCTGAACAATTACGAATATCCTAGAATATTAAAAATTTGTCAGAATAAATGTCCCAAAGATTGTATTGAAAACTACTTTTTTTATACTAAATTATTCATAGGTACAAATATTATTCCTAAACTTAAAATATACTTCGATCAAGAATGTCCTTTTATATCTTTAGTTGAAACTGAATTATTAGACTTAAACAGTTTATTCTGTTATATCGGAGGACTATATAGAATGTGGTTTGGAGTATCAGTTTATTCTGTGAAAAATCTGTTTAAACAAAAGACTTACTTTCGATGTATTATCAAATTAAATACCGTTTTATTTATAATTATCAAACTAATGAAAATAATTTGTTTTAAATATAATACAATTAAATTTCAAATATTAATTTGTTATAACTATATTAAAAATTTATTTTTAACAACTGTAAATCCAATTAATTTAAAATAAATATTTCATTTTAATACAACACTGTTTTTGATTAAAATATTTTGTAAAATTAAATCATTTTATAAATTATTAAAGCGTTTTATAACGTTGAAACAATTAATAGTAAATTTTATTATATGCTTACAAAATAAAAATAAAATATAAATTTGTAGCAATAAATGCAACAATACATAAAAACAAGATCGATACGGGCATAATAAATGACTTTGCAGTTTGATTTTAAGTTACTTTTAAGTCGCTCGTTCAACTTTGTAATTTATTATTATTAAAGGATATTAACGGCTGATACCATTCTATTTGGTTATTTGTCGATATTATTAGATATTTGCGACAGATGCCACTCAATTTCGTTATTTTTTTAATTTTGACATTATCGGCATATGCCATTTTATATAGTTATTTTTCGATATTTTCGGAAGATGCCACTCTATATAGTAATTTCTTAATATTATTAGACATTTTCGGAATATGCAAAACTATTTTGTTATTATTTGACTTTATTAGACATCTTCGGCAGATGTAAATCTATATAATTATAATTTAATATTATTAGACATTTGCGGCAGATGCCATCTATTTTAATATTTTTTGATTTTAATTAATATTTTTATTTCAGATGCCATTAATTTTTGTAATTTTTCGTATTATTAGATATTTTCGCAGATGCCACTTTATTTCATTATATAATGATATTATTAGACATTTTCATCAAATGCCACTGTATTTTTAATTTTTTTAGTTAGAAGTCTATTTTGAAAAGAGGAGTCTTTTTGAAGATAGGAGTCTTTTTTTAATAAAAATCCCTTTAATAATATAAAAAAATTTTCCCGTAATAAATAAAAAGAATTCACAGACAGACAGACAGACAGACAGACAGACAGACAGACAGACAGACGGACCAACGAACAGGGTCAAATCCATAATATGATTTTTGTAGTCATATAAAAATATTTATATCAAAATATTAATTCGCATTTTGTTTTGATATACTAAGTAATCGTTAATAAATTATTAATATTTTAATTAATTTAAGCCTTAAATGATATAACTAATATTAAACAAGAATTAGGTCACGCGTCTTAGAGCTTTCTTCGCGTCCAAAGACATTCATTACGATCAACGCGTGAATGTCTTCGTCTCGATTATGGGTGAAGCGATGTTCGACTTTGTCTTTAACTTGTGTACACAGGCGGATGCGTACCTTCAGGTCGAACTTGAAGATAAAGCCTAGGAGGTAGTGGTCATTAACACTCATTAGGGTCTTTATCATTATAATCGCGTTCCTTTCGGGTGAGTTTCGATTCTGGGTTGTTCCAATTCGTAATGGAACAAATAACTTGTGGGTTAAAAGAAGTTTCAAGTTTCTTGAGTTAAAGGGTTAACGATCTATAATAGACGTAAAATCCAGACATGGTTTGTATATGGGTGACCACTAAATGGGTAGTCAAAAAGTTTCATGCGTATGGAATTTCATTTAATTTTCCATACACGTACAAATCTTAACAGTCTTCAATATACTTGAAATCTAGACATTGGTAGGATATGGGTGACCTCTAAATGGGTTGCCAAAATTTTTCATGCGAATGGAATTTCTTATAATTTTCCACATTTATAAAAACATTAACGGTTTTCAATATAAGTGAAATCCAGACATGGGTAGGATATGGGTGACCACTAAATGGTTTGTCAAAAAAGTTTATGCTTATGGATTTAGTTTTAATTTTCAGCACACACAACCTGATTTATCTTAAAAAAGGCATAACAAACTTCTTATTTTTGGACGACTGTTAAATAAGAGTTGACACAATCTTGTTAAATTCAGGTAAAATGATCTATTTTAGCCTAAGCTTAAGATCCAGAAAATATTTTGATCTTAAGAATAGAGCTTATATAAAAATTTAAACCTCAACATTATTTGTCAAACTATATAAAATAAATAAGTTTATTACATATTTATACCTAATTTAAGTTTCAATCTATACAATATTTAAGGAATTCAAAAAGTTATATGCATTATTCGAAAATAATTTAAACTAAGAAACTAAAAAATAATAGCTTTGTTGAATTATGTGCTTTATAAGCTCAATAAGATCTATACACCGAGCTTCGAGTTTTATCTTCAAGCTTCTTAGCATCAATAATTCGAGCTTAAAGCTCAGCACATATTAAACTAGCTTAAGCTCACATTGAGCTTTTTGGCATCACTATTAGTTAACATTCAGATATTCTCTATAAAAATAATGGTGAAATAAAAATATGAACTGACAAAATATAAAAACTGAATAAATAAATAATATATTTAATTTATGAGCGGCCCCTATACCCCCTCAAAACCTGGATACCAGCGGCTAAACCACGATATTTCATACAAAACCCCGATTTTCCCGGCTAAACACCTCTAACTTCAAGATATAAAATATTCATATAGTATTCAATATAAAAATACATAATTATAATAATAATAGAATTATACTAACTTACATAGTTTTTATATGGTCTATAATTACAGAAGTTTTAAAAAATGGTCTAGTGAAAACTCTATATATTTAAACAAATATATGCAAAAACAGAATAAAGCTGTAATTTCAAACAAAACTGATTCAAAATTGCAATAAATTTTATGTGTTATATTAACTTTTCTCGAATATTTTTAATGGAACTATAAATATTTTGGTTTTAACATATATTTCTCTACTTGAATTTTTAAAACTTGAAAATTTTTTTTTATTAATAGAATATTTTTAATTAAAAGAGTATACAACCCTAATCCCTACAATATTATATAATTGAAAATACTGATTTCAATTCAAAAACTTATTGGGTGAGGTTTTGTTAAATATATTGATGTTTTGTTATTACTTAAATAAATAAACAATTATAAAATAAATTTTTTTTGAATTTGAAAAAAAATAATATTTGATTATAATGATAAGATTGGACAAACATTTATCTAAAAGGGTGTAACTCACACAGATATATAGTTTATAAAATTCCAAAAATATTCAATAGTTGAAGAGAAAATCATATATGCATTTAATGTTAGTACATTAAATACACGAAGTTTTCAACACATGAATCACATTTATTCTGGAGAAAACTTACTCACTTTTTCATAATTTTAATATATTGCTAAAATTTCTATTGTATATTTAATAATTCAAATTGAACAAATCTTCTACGCCTTATTTTAATTTTATTGAAATATTTAGTTTTAGGGGCCAAAATAACAAAATCTCTTCATAAGGGATAAATTGTAATATTATTCGAACTAGAAAATAACTTAGAATATTGTTAAATATATTCTAGATTACGAAATATTTTAGTAAATAGATTATATTTTTTATTGTATAAAACTCTAATTACTTCATCATACACTATGCAAAATATATGAAATTATATCTTGGCAACATAATAAGTGAAGCTCCATTGACGAGAAACTATTTTTTTATTTTTATAAAAGTTTAGTTTTAAAAGTAATAGATATAACTTTAATATTACATTTTTGTTTTCACTATAGTATTAATTTTCCATGTGATAATTAGTCACCCAAAAAATTAAATTATGTGATTTATTTTTTATTTATTTTGTTTAGAGATGTTACAAATAAATGTTTGATATAATTATTACAAACAATTATATGATATAGAATTGAATTATATATCAAGAAAAGTGTTTTTATTACTTTTTTAGTTATAATAAAAATGGTATTTAATATGATAATTACAATCAAGTAATTCATTTGGTTAAAATATTTTTTTGATGAATAAACAGATACACCAAACCATATTCAATAAAGCCCTCCAATATAACAGAATAAATAGTTTATGTTCATTATTTCAGTCTCAACTAAAGAAATCCATTGCATTTCTTGATCGAAGAATATTTTTAGTATACCTTAAATGGATGTCAATGCTTTCAATGCAATTTTCCCCTTTTAGTTAACGTTTTCTGTATAACATGACGAGTTTAAACGTAGGGGTGTAGCGCATAAAACATGATGCTCAAAGCAAAGTGGAAGGCAGCAAAATATAATTATCCCAAAATACCTTATATGAAATATTTTAGCTCGCTTTCTCAGAGAGAAGCAGAGCTTATGGATTTGACCATGTCTGTCTGTCTGTCTGTCCGTCCGTCTGTCCGTCTGTCCGTCTGTATCTGTTCGCAGTCTGTCAGTAGACTCTTTATTT
>JAQGAW010003711.1:0-12041 GCA_034698025.1 Phthiracarus crinitus | reverse complement strand
AGTAAGCTCAAGCTCAATTATTTTAAATGTTGAGCTTAGAAAGATAAGCTCAAGCTCAATGCTTCCCAGTTTTTGAGTTAAGCTCAACCAGTTCAAGCTCAAGCTCAGACTAATTGAGCTTATTCTCATCATTATTTGAAATATTATTTTTAGCGCAATCTAGATTTTAAACTATAAATGTTTTTTGTTGCTATAATGTTTTAATTGTTCATAATTTTTCGAAATTTATCGAACAGTTATAAAATGTTTAATACTTTTTTTTAATATTTCGCAAATTAATCAGGCAATAATAAATTTATTACTAGGAAACTATTTACCGAAAATTCAATTTTTTCTCGCTTATCAAATATATGATGAGAAACATCAAACAAAATCGTAAATTATGCTTAAACATTAAATATTTTATAATATTTTAATTTTAAAAAAGAAATTAACATAAAAATTAATATAAAAACATTATTAATAATTTTGTTTAATGTTTCTCAACTGTAATTTTCTATATTTCGAAATCATCTTAATTGAGATGAAACTATTTTGCATAATAAATTAATCTGTAAAAATATCAAAATAATAAAATATTTGCAGCGATATAATTATTTGTTCTTATTTTTGGTCACAACTCTATGTCCTAATTTTCTAAACTCTATGCGAAGTGATTTTGATAAAGATTTTAAAATAAAAAAGCTGCTTTTTAACAATGTCAGTGATTATCGTGAACTTTATAATAACCTTAGGGTACACTTAACGCATTCAGTATTGTGTTGCTGAGCAAAAAAATTAAAACAGTTTTAATGATGAAACTGAAAGTATTTTAATCTGAACTCTATCTCAATATTCTGTTGAACTCTAGTAAATTATTGAATCTCCAATATTATATTTCATTGTCTAAATAGTTTAATATAATTTTAAGCCATTACTCTAATTTAATGATTTAAAATTTTATTCGTTTAATGGAAGTGATAACACTAAATTAATGTTTTCTCCATTTTTAAATAAAATTTATTTTTGAGCAAAATATTATTTTAATCGTAGTTTATTGAAATAAAAATCAATCGAAACAAAACTAGTTTAATTACATATAAATAAATAAACATATATGAATAAATATTAAACAGTTAATATTATCGACAGATCTCAAATCAGACCTAAAAAAATTGATTGCAAAAAAGTATTGAGAACTAACCATAAATTCAATGAAATTGTGTGCGCTATTAAATAATGCGATATAGAAAGTGGCGGATAATACAGTAATCTATCGATTATTTTATACTTAATTTAAATTATACTTAATGAACGAATTTCTGCACATAACGATACTATGCGCACATATCCTAATTTTACTCAATTGAAACATCGATTAAATCTTGCTCTTAATGCGCAATTTATTATAA
This sequence comes from Phthiracarus crinitus, assembly GCA_034698025.1. NCBI lineage: Eukaryota > Metazoa > Arthropoda > Arachnida > Sarcoptiformes > Phthiracaridae > Phthiracarus > Phthiracarus crinitus. The sequence goes on along the minus strand of JAQGAW010003711.1, from coordinate 10,650 downwards.
CTATTAATATGCAATGTAAACATCGTTAAATTTGCAAAAAAATGACAATGAAAAACTAACCAATGTTTGCAGCGACAAAATAAATTAATGAAATTTATTTGAAACATGTACAGAAATTGATAATTTAATAAACATGAGATTACACGTTAATATTTTGCTTTACCATAACCTCCTCCACCTCTTCCAACAGAGTAACCTCCACCACCGCTGCCTCCGCCATAACCTCCAGCAGATAACCCGCCAAATCCTTTAAATCCACCATGAATTGCAACACCAGCGCCTCCACCATACCCAACAGCTCCTCCAATACCAGCACCACCTCCACCGCCATATCGTGGTTCACCTCTGGACACAATAGTTTGCACGTCTTCCTGCACGGGCTGTATCTCTTGGATAACTCGACGGTAAGGAGTGATAATTTCGCGCACTTCCTGTATAATTGGTTTTGTCACGCTGTGATAAAGAAGGTGTGGCGCGTCCTCCGAATATGTGCTCTCTTCGCCGCCACCGCTTCCCTGATGGCTTTGAATGACGTTAATCTTGCTCGACGCTGACTTGAAATGAATAGTCAATGGTATAACTCCGGCGTCGACCTCAATAATTTGAGGCGTTATCGGTGCGTATTGGGAGCCAACGTTTCGGATGTCGAAAGAATGGCGCGATATCACCGCAGCCGGTATAACACCTCCGACATTCGATGCAAATCCGCCGCCATATGAGCCACCAAAACCGCCACTAAAACCTGATTTAACTCCTTCTCCATAAAAGCCTATCCCACTGCCGCCACTATATCCCAATCCGATTCCTCCACCGCTATATCCCAATGGTGTTCCCACTCCACCACTATAACCACCATAGTTTCTGGTAGTGTAGCAATAGTTGATAAAACAAAATATAACCGTAAACTGTAAATAATAATCAAAGTTTACAATTTAATAGTTGCTTATTTCAGGACATTAATTTATGGAACTAAAGTCTATTAAAAATTACTTTTAGGATCACATTAGATTTTTTTGAAAACATAACTTTTGTGTTACTTAAGAAAATATAACGATATTTCTAAAATAAATATAAATATTGCTTTTAAATATCAATATCACTTTTAGAGCACAGGACTATGCGAATTAAAATCACTCAAAATAAAGCAAAATTATTTATTGCAAATCGACTACGAGTTTAAAAACGCTTTCTAATCGCTTTATATACCGTTTAGTTTGACCGACGAAGGCGTATATCATTCTCTAATTAACAATGAAATGAAAAAATAACCGTAATTTTTTTGTTTGTGTTTCATACATAAAACAACGAAAAATTATTCAAAGACAATAAGTGGTTTTTTGCTGGAAAACGCAGCGCGAAGACAACAATTAATATAAAGGGCAAAACGATATGCTCATATATAATACGCAATTAATCTTTTCAATAGGAAAATATGGAACACAATACCCCATATTAATTATTATCGGGTGAGCGTGTAAAATGCTAATAAAACCAAACTGTAAGCTCGAATTGTGACGGCGATGTGTATCACTCTCTCCGCGTGATTAGGGCTGTGCGCGCAGATGGCTAGCAATTGATAAACAAGTGTATGTGTTGTTGGAAAAAACAAGATCGATTGTGTTCTCGACTCTTTTGTTAACCAAATTTATTTTTTGTTTTTTTCTGAAGTTTTTTTTCGGTAATTAAGGTTTGACTATTAGTATATTGAATGGCAAAACAATTAGAAAAACATTAGCGTTTTCTTCCTACTTATATAGTTTTTGATTTATGCGTGCGGTTTGTGTGGTACTGTAACAGTAACTCTTGCCATTCACTTTTTAAAAGTGACGTTTTAGAAACCAAATTATTCGCTAGTTTTAAGGGTTAACCAAAAAAAATCGCTTAATAAATATTAAATTTTTATTTTTGCGTATTATGTGACATCTTTTGAATAATTTATTTTGTTTCGTTAATTTCCTAGGTTTTTAGTTTTGAGAGAGTGCTTTGATTTATACTAACCAACAAAAATTGTCAAAATAAATAGTATGACGAAAAAACTTTATTAGTAAATTATATTTTTCTTATGTTTTATTTTCGTAAATTTAAAAATTATTTTTTTAATAAGAAGAAAAAGTTGATTCAAACCCATTTATGAATTTATATAGCATTTCTGATTTGAGTTTAATTTTTTAAAGTACGCTAACGAAAATTATCAACAAAAATATTTAAAAGTGGAATATGCTTAATATTTTGTTTGAATGTTTCTTTTAATTTTTAGCTAACTTTCTTCTAAAGAAGGCCAGCTTTTAGATTTGACCATCTCTGTCAGTCAGCTCTCTGTGAATTTATCTCTTGTTTTATATTAAATATGACTCAAATGTTCCTCAATAAACGATGCCAATATATAACGCTTGACTTTACTTAATGATTTGCCATTTATGATAAGATTTTCTATAACTAAAAAATATTATAAAAAGTAAAATTATTATCTCTACTTTAATCAAAAGCAAAAAAATTAAAAATCATGGAATATATGTTTTCTACGATTAACGGTAAGTGTTTATCAAAATTAACTCAGTGTTCTTTTTCTAAAGTGTGATACAGTAATGAGTGATAACAAAAAGCTATAAAAAATTTTATCAATTTTATATTATGAAAAATTAAAATTAATCAAAACATAAGTTATGTAATTTACAATTACTCGTTATTTTAGGTCATTCTAGTTTATTAATTGATTATTAATGTATTAATGATTATTATAAAATTTTTTCATTACGTTTCCTGGAAAAATTGCTATAATATCGAAAACTAAGTAAACTTATTAGTATAATTCCAAAATTTCGCGTTTTTAAAAAACTTTAACTTTTAATCATATTAAATTTTTTGCTCAGCTTAAAAACTGAATTTACATGAATTTTTATGAGAAAATCCCGAACAATTTTTTTATAAACAAAAAGTGTATTTTTTCAGATAAAAATGCATTATATTTTACAATATATAAAAATTAATTAATTTACATTCTATAGACACTAAAAAGAAAATTTAGCCGCAATGAAGCGAATCCACGAGTTTGAATTATTAATTTAATTAGTATTTGCCACCACCGCCGCCGCCATAACCACCACTGGACACTCTTCCTCCGCCACCATAACCACCTGAACCACCGCCATAACCGCCGCCTAATCCGCCACCAAATCCTCCCCCTAATCCACCGCCAAAACCACCGCCAAAACCACCGCCAACACCACCTCTGGCCTCTCCTCTGGCAATGATAGTCTGGACATCTTCCTGCACGGGTTGTATCTCTTGAATCACTCGTCTGTATGGCGAGATAACTTCTCGCACCTCTTGAATGATCGGTTTGGTTACGCTGTGGAACAATCGGTGAGGTTCGTCCTGAGACGATGTGCTCTCCTCTCCACCTCCTCCTCCCTGATGACTCTGCACAACGTTAATTCTACTGGAAGCAGATTTGAAGTGAATAGTTAGCGGTAGAACACCGGCATCCACTTCGATCGTTTGTGGTTGGATTGGAGCTGATTGTGAGCCAACGTTACGAACGTCTACGGAATAACGTGAGATGACAGCGGCTGGTATTACTCCGCCGCCACCGCCGCCTCCAGCGCCACCACCAAAACCTCCGCCGAAACCACCGCCGAATCCTCCGCCGCCATAACCACCGCCACCACCTCCTCGGCCTCCTCCGCCATATCCACCATTTCCACCACCATATCCACCGGCAGCGTTGCAGTATGCGATAAGTGCCGAAATTAAAGTTAACTAGAGATATAAACATTATATATATTTAATATGAAAATATATCTTAATTTTACCATACTTTGAACATTTTCCTAAATAGTAATAATTTCTGAGCGAAATATACACAATATTTTACTAATAAATTATTTGGTATCACAATATTTTCTGCTTAAGAAATACAAGATGAGACACAAGTGATTTCAGATTGATATGAATCTCGATGAGTGGCATGAGATACTGGAAGCGATCGTGGCTTTATATATACCTGATTCGATCGCCAGTGCGAAAGGCGTGCAGCACACGGAAAAAATTAGGCCTTAATTTACTGATTTGTGATATCGTAAAAAGCGAACGGAAAACAAATAAAAAATTTATTGAGAAAAAAGAAAACACAGAAATTTTCTCATTTTTTTTGTTTTTTATTATTATTTCGTAAGATATACCTCGTGTGTAATAAAAAAAGAGAGAGAGAGAAAGTTTGTCTGAATGGTTGAAAGAGAGAGTGTACGCGCAAAATAGGAAGATTACTACTGATAAAACGTAATAATGAGTGATTTATCATATTAGGTATATGGAGCATAAATTGAATACGTAATGAGACGGAGGTTAGAGGAGTGAGCGCTGAGAACGAGAGGTATTAACGTGTCTGAATGAAAGGAAACTGATTGACTCGAGGCTTGCATTGCAGCTCAGACAACACTTTTATCTTTAATTGTTTTATTTTTGAAAGTTAATATATTTTTTATACGATAATTAATACAATGTTCGTAAAAAAATATGTAGAAAAATTTTTTAAATTATTTTTGGAGTATTTTTAAGCTAAAATATCGTGAAATAGCGGTGATTAACCATTTATTCCTCAGGAAATTATGATTAACTAATTAAAGCGTAAACATTTTATTTTAATTAAGTATAACAAAATTGGAAATCTTTTTCTTTTGTTAGGAATAAGTTTCAATAAAACTATAACTTCTTGGTTCGTAATTAACCGTAATTATGGTTTTCATTATTCTATCCCTCCATCAATAAAATAACAAAAAAGAAAAGTTTAAAAAAATCTATACGGAAAATCGTTTTACAATCACATTATCCATTAATAACTGGCCTCAGGGGAAACACCGCTTCTCTCTCTCTCTCTCTCTCTCTCTCTCCCTCTCCTCTCTCTCTCTTAAGTGTATTGCACCCATAATTAGTTATGAAAGTGAAATCCATTTGGGTCTCGTATGCACACGTTTACTGGCCTCGATATGCTAACGATCACTGAGCTCTGAATCGAGAGAAGAAGCGAAAAGAAATTTAGATTAATCGTGAAATCATTTAAAGGATTTTTCGAGAACCATTAAAACAGGCTCTGAATTGTATTATTATAAAAAATATTATTATCGCATTATCCTATTATCTATTCTCTTTTGGTTTTTCATTAAATTCCTATTTAATTTGAATTTCTTTATTTGATTTAAAGATTTTTTTAAAGAAATACTATTTTCTTTCTGTTTAATAACATAAGAATATCTCCGCTTAAATCTCGTGATCCTCTAATTTGGGACAAATTGTGGTTAATGGTATTATCGTTTCTGCTATAATGATAATAACGGAGAAAGTGCTTTTGAAGAATGGTAATTATTTTCTTTATTGAAAAGATGTGTTTAATCCTATTTTAACGTATCATTAAATAATTTGAAAAAAAGATTGGGAAACATTATAAAACATTTTTGCACTTTTGTAGTAATTTGTAGTATTTTTTTTCTCGAAAGCAAAAAGAAGTAAATGACTTTTATTTTTTAAAAATGCGAAAGTATTGAGAAGTGATTAATACAAATCGGTTGTATGCTTTGAATTTATTTTTGTTGGAAAATTTAAATTATACGATAAGCATTTAATTTAAATAAGTTAATTTTTCACAAAAAAAATTGATTCATTAATTTTTAACCAAAAAAAGGAAGAAAAACTGGAATGAATCCTTTGAAGATTAGCTAATGGCTATTTTCTTGCAAAATCCTTAATTTTTTCGTAAGATTCCTAAAACAAAAATAAATAAGTAATATGTTTTCCTAATTAACAAACACATTATCTGCATGTAAATGAGTAATTTAGTAGTAAATGGGATGTTATTTTTATTTTTATTTTTTCGTTTATTATAATTTCAGATGATTTAGCGTTTCTTAGCAAAAAGCAAAAAGTTTTAATAAAACTTAATTAATTATTAAAATAGTTTCGTTCCATTAGCAAAATCTAAAATTTTAATTAATTTATTAAAAAATTAAGTTTCCCTTTTAAGAACTTTCTCGGTGGTAGACATGACACAACGGGCACAATACTCTCCAATTTTATTCAAGAAACGAAATGAAAGCGAGTCACACGACGAAAGAGAATTTGTTGAAAAAAATAACGGACAAAGTGACTATTAAATATAATGACAAAAAATGGTCACAATGCTATTAATCAAAAATCTACAATTTGGTGCAATAATTTTATTATTTTTATATTGTTCTAAATATAAAAATTACATCTGAAACATTACAGAAATATAAATATTAGAAACACTATAAAACATATAATTATTAAGCACTATAAAAAATATTTGTCAAAAAAAACGTCAATACAATTTCGATATATATACTGTATATACGAGTTGTCAATATAGTTACTATAGCCACTGTTCAAACAGTGATTAATTAATAATGAATTTTTTAGTCGATATATTGAACATAAGACAAACTTAAGTTAAAGTTGAAACTTAATCAATATATGTTTAACTACATATCTAAATTAGATATAAATTTTATTATTATAACTTATAAATCAGTTTCTAGTTTAATGGTTAAGAATAAGAGTCTGGTTTAACGCAACTTATGTAATGCAAAGTTATATTGTAGTTACTTTTAAAAAATTACTACCATTATTATTATTAGTTTTGGAAGAAACAAAATATAAATATTTACTGCAGCTTTCACTATACCCTTCATTAATCACAAAGTTTGACAACAATTGTAAATATGACATCGTCTTTGTTATACTGTCTAAGTAACAGCAAAATAACAAAAAACTCGATAAGTTTCTATTTTATTATCAAATAAAAACATATAATATTGATCGATAAATGAACATTATAGAGGCTTTACGCACATAATCAGCTCTAAAACATTAGTCGGTTTAAAATTAATTCTAGTTTAAAATCAAAATAAAAATAGTTGAATTGTGATAATTAACATAAAAGTTCGAATTTTGCATTTGAAATATAGTTTTAAAACTCTATAAGAATTAAAACAAAAAATAAACGGTTAAGAAATCATATTTGATTTAAATTTTATTTTTTTGGAAGCGAACACTACAAATAGCAATAAAATGATATAATACCTCTTAATACTGGAAATCACTGTGTGATAAAGTGAAAGCGAAAATGTATTAAATTGTTATAATTAATTGGGTTTATATTTATAGCATTTCACTTGAATAAATAAATTGTTTTTTTCTTTCGATTTCCTGAGGATAATATACCGTTTAAGCATAAAAGCAGAAAAATATGTAATTTAAAAGTAAAACTAATATTAAAAATGCTTATTATATTTTAAATCTAATATCCCTATAGAATTTCATCTTTTAATGCTTAAAAAAGAATAGTAAGCGTAGTCAACGAATTTGATTGAAGTAACCTATGCTTACAATTGTTTAAATATTCTATTCTAATTATATATATAAAGTATTTATTGTAACTATTAATCGTCTGGACTTAACTCTAATCATTCAACAACTGAGTACATTTCAATGTGTTAGTATAAGTCCTGGAAGTACTGGAAGCGAAAAGTCTTAAACATGCAATACTTTCGTAGATTAATTAAACAATTCTGATTCCGACATAATCGCTAATCACTGAAATGGGAATCGTGTTCACTAAATAAATCACAACTAATCCATTGCATAATTTAGTTTCACTAAACCTAATACCGTATATATATTATCTTTAGGCTAGAAATTGATGAATTTTCAGAGAGTATGCGTTCACAGATATCATACAATTCTAGTCGAGAGCGAGAATCAATTCTATTGCGCGAGAATAGCGCTCAATGTGTTCACAAAGCCATGAAAAATAAAAAATTCGATGATAAAAATTCGTTATCAATTTTTCGCTTATTCATGAAAATGAATACAATTAATCGTTGCACTAAAATGAAAGTGAAGTAAAATCATGTTCAAACATATGCTAATGCTATTCGGTATCGATTGCCCAAACAAAGTGGTGCTTAACATATTCATTGGCTTAACAATAACCGTAATGGGGTTTTCGCTCACACACTTTCTACTGCTTGTGGACACCGAAGACGAAGTGCTTATCGCGTGTGTCAAACTCACAGCCATATTACAGTCTGCTTGGAATCTGATATTGTATTACATAATCAAAATAAACTCCGAAAAAATTTGCCAATTATACCGTGATCTACGAAAGTACAGCTCTAAACACGGCTTGTTATGCGCGTTTTACGGTCCGGGAGTCACATTCACTGCCACAATCGCACTAATAATGCTGTACATTCCCCAGTGTAACACAAACCCTTCAGCCAAAAATATTTTCGAGGATATACTCGGCAAATCACGCGTTTATAGCCTCATTTCCACCAACAATCGGTTCTTCATGTACGCGTTTCTGCTACTGTGGAAACTGTTTGTGCCACTGATTTACTACCAGATTAACAGCGAGTACGACTGCATACTATGCGAGTTTAATAGCGAAGTGGAGCGCCGACAGATATTTATTAACTCGAATGTGATTAAAATGACGCACAGAACTGTCATGGATTTTATTCTGTTCCAAACTAGTCTGAAGCGTACGCTTAATTACCTCAGATATTTGTCATTCGTTGACGTTTTTCTGTTTACTTGCTTTCAATCGCTTATGATTTTAATGACGAAATCGGAGATTAACTTTTTCTATATTATCTCGACTGCGATATATTTACTAACACTCTATAGCTATCATTTTTGGACATATAGTGTGAAGTTGAGATGTAAACGAAGTGAACTGTGCCTGAAAACTCGAATTATTCGATGGAAAAGATTTATTACCGACGAGTACAGTGAAATTGAGTTATGCGTGCTGTTAAGGTCACTCCAACTGTTTATGGAAAATTAGTGTTATTTTAGATTTACGTGGAAAACAATTTCAACTGACTTTCTTATAAGGAAGCTTAGATTATGTATTTAACCATAGTCTTTCTGTCCGTCTGTATGTGCCCAGTCTATATTTATAAAGGGATTCACCAGTTCTTTTAATTAATAATGGAATTTGGTATTTTGCCGAATTGTGACATTAAAACAATTTAAGTGTGCCTTATACTATCAGAAAGTCAGCTAACAGTGAACGTTTCGTTCATGTTATATTCTCGTTTTACTAAAAAAAGTATTATAAATTAGGATTAGATTTTCTCTTTAGAATGAGCGAAGAAATAATTAAGGTAATTTATATTACGTTTACCACTGAATGGGAAACAAAAAACTCCAAACATATGTTTGTAATATTTTTTCGATAAAAAATTTTATTAAATTGCTTAAGCCTTATCTCGGAGCTTATTCTCTATTAATGAGAAATTAACATCAAATACGATATTAATATTTTATTAAATTTAATTAATTTAAATTATAAAAGAGTATACTGTATATTAAAATCTTTATTGTTGAAAGTTCTATTTTTAAAATTTTTTAGTACATTTATTTTTTGAAAAAGTATATCGAATTTTATAAAATTACATAATTCACGAGCAAACCTAATATTGTATTGGATGACACAGTTATCTCAGAATCCAAAACAGAATTAAATAGTGTCCTCGTATATCCTAGACTAATAATTACCAAAGCACTAATAAATCTCTAGACATTGCTCATCTTTAACGAATCAAATTACATCGTTAGTATTTATTCTAAGAAATGCGTAAATTTTAGTATTTTTGACAATGAAATAAAAACCCATAGTAATTATTGTAGATATTATACTGTAAAAGAAATGCGATACCGATTTCGCAGAGTACATACTTTTGTATATATTGTTATTCTAGTTTTAGTATGGATTATTCGCAAAAAAATCTTTATGAAAGCTTAATTTATTTCACTAATAAGTTTACTTTAATTGCAACACAATTTATTACTATCTGTTAGTAATCGCGCGCAATGCTTATCTTTAAAACTATATTCGGTTAAATAATTGGTAACTTTGTTATCCATTGCCATTTACATACAGTTAGTCTTTATATTTCAACAGATATAATAACTTCGTTTTTATACATGTTATATATTAAATTATATATTGCTATGTTATCCTTATAAATGCGAAATGTTTTACTCTAATTAAATTATTCGGTTGAATAAGCAAATTCATGGCATACGGGATCCATAAATTCAAGAAATTACTTGTACCATTAATTACTAAAATACTGTAAATACAAGTTATAAGTTTGTATTAAATAATTTATTTCTTACGCTTGGATTGTATAATTATTTTTATTGGCTGCCGTATAACGTGTTGTCGGCACATAATTGTCACGTGTATTATTTAATTAATAAATGTTTCTAACAATCGTTGTTGTAAAGACTACCGCTTTTATTGCTGGGAACGCATACGACAGACTGTTCATGTAAAAATATATGCATAATGTACGCTGTATTTGATTGTGAGCGTCTGGATGGCGACTGTCATTGACTATGTGTTAAGTAACGATTGCGTAACTAAAAAAAATTAACACATAGTCTATGAAAGGCGCCTTCCAGACGCTCACAATCAAATACTCTATTATACTAAGCACTAGGGACGCGAAAATCGTTAATTAACGATTTCTTAAAACCACTCAAAATCGATGTGAAAACGTAGATTTAATTGGTATTTAACTTAAAAACTTTAAAAAAACGAAATTTAATTAACGAAAC
>JAQGAW010003710.1:0-12041 GCA_034698025.1 Phthiracarus crinitus | reverse complement strand
ACTCTAATACTATTTTAAGCGGTAGAACTCTCGAGTCAAAAAGTTTTCTCTTATTTACTGTTGTCTCAGTTTACCTTTTTTTCGTTTCAATGGCGACAATGGCACACACTTCACTTTTCAAAAATTATTTATAAAAACTCTAAATGTTAAGCAAATTCTATTTAAAACGCAGTCATAATTTTGACTTAAAATTTATTCAATTTAAGCCCATATGTATTATATCCTGTGGAAAATTTAATAGTATCGTAAGATATAATAAAAAATCCATATGTTTTCAACTGCAACAACAAAATGCAACAATAGTTTTTTAAATTTCATAACAATATAATATATTTTCATACAATTATTAAATTAAATTATCATAAAAAAGATATTAATTGCTATTTTTTTATTTCTTAAACTATAACTCTGAATAAATTGATAGTAATTTTTTTACTAATAGGAAATGACTTATAAAAATTAAATGTCATATTTATTACTATTTTGGTTAATTTTTAAAGTAATTTATCTTTATTTTTTTATACTAATAATGATAGTATTTGAGACTCTAATAATTTATTATAAGTTTAATCGATAAGTTTTTGAAAACATTACAGAAATTATTTTTTGGATTAAAAGCGAGTTAAAATTCTGACGTATAAAATAACCGATGGTTTATTATAACTGTGTTAAGTCTTTAAAATTATGGCAGAAATAAGTGATAATAGAAAAAATAAAAATATGAAATATAATAATAAAATAAAATTTGAAAAAGTTGTGCAACGTTTTGAATCATATGTAGAGAAATCTCATATTCTGGGATCAAAAACATTTCATGAGTTTTGTATTGGAAAGTATTCTTCGAGAGAAACAAAAATCGTTTGCGTTTTTATATTTATATTGATTTTTGTTTCCTTAAGATATTTTATTCTAATCTTTTACAATAAACCAGTTATAAGACTCATAACTGGAGATATTGTTGGCCATGTAATTAATCCTTTGGTTTCAAATTGCTTTAATTTCGTAAACTTTTCTGGATTTGCTTTTTATTCGTTAAGCATACTATTTGATAGATTTTGGATTATAAAATCTCCTCAGTTTAGGGAATTCTATTTCCTAATCCGACAATTAGATAAAATTGCATTTTTTAATGACAAATACATGAAATATGCTTACGTTACAGCATATGTAATTAACATTGTTCTACCATTTTCATTGTTCATAGTATTGCTATATATTTTTATGTATGGATTATTATCCATTTATGCCTATATTAATGATGATTTATTTACTGACGCATACTCTTCTTTAATACTAATATTTTGGTTTATAATCCACTCAATGGCCTACTATTATATATGTCGCTTATATTTTTCGTTATTTATTATAACCACAGTTGGATGTCTTTTAATTAAAGGATGTTTTAAACAATTAGCAGATGAAATTAATTTAATAGCAAAAAGCAACAATCTTTGCAATACACACAACAAAACTCAATGTAAGCATAAATAGTTTTTGTTTACATTATATTTGAGAATGTCTTATATTTAAGGCATAGTTACCCAGACTCGAAAGCTCTAGGGGGGGATCAGATCCGGAAAATCTCAATTTTTAGGGGGAGTCAAAACTCATCGGATTTCAACGACAATTTTTTTGGCCTTCGGACCAAAATTTTTTTCCAAAATTTTTTTTTTATAAATTTTGTTCTCGATAAAAGCCTAAACCACGCCCCCTCGCAAAACTCGACGGATTTAAACGATAAATTTTTGGAATTTTTGCTAAAATTTAAAGAGATCACAAAAACTCATCGGTTTTAATGTACAATTTTTTTACATTTGTCAAAAAAAATTTCAAAAATTTCAAATTTTTCCCGTCCTAAAATTTTTCCAAATTTTGGGTGGGGGGGTCAACTTTTCCAAAATTCTAGGGGGGGGGGTCAACCCTAGGCAAGCACTCCCCTCTGGGAAACTATGGTATTAACATATATTATCTTACATTGTGAAATAAATGAAATTCACAACAAAATTTTACAATTTTTTAATATTATATCAAAATTTTGAATGTTAATTCTAAATCGGGTTTAAAAATTTTGAAACGAAAGCCCGGCCCGAAATAATTTTTTAGGCTTAAAACCCGAGCCCGACAAACCCCGACACTTTTTGTCGGAGGTCCGCGTCGGCCCGAAAAATCGGGGACCCGTTTCGCACTCTAATGGACAACTCTCGAGCAGATAGCGCTCGGAGCTGAGCGTGAGCGTCGAGCGTAGGATTTTTGCAGAGTGAGCGCGAGCACTGAGCGTCCACTTGTAAGCGCCGGTTTTAAATATTTTTAGAAAAAAAAGTTAAATAATTCGAATTAAAAATTTTACTACCGTAAAGTTAGCACGAAAATAGTTGAATAAAATCATTCTAAGGTCTATAAAAATTATAGTACCATATTTAGCATCATAATATACTATATATTGATTTATTTGTCAAATTAAATATAAAAATGCGCGTGCATATAGCGTCAATTTTATGGTTAGCACGAGCGCTAAGCGTGCCCAACACTGGTCTGACCTTTAAATTTTTACAAATATTTTTAAAAATTGAAAGCTAGATATTTCTTGTCCAGTTTTAACATTAACTAGACAGTGATCTGAAATAGACTAGTAAACGGGTACCCGAAACATCAGGGAATACGTTTTTTCAATTTTCAAGTACAAAAAGTTTTTTAAATTAACTATTTTTCTAAAATAAGCAACTCTTTAATTCTTTTATGACATTCCTTAAAACTAAAATAAATTATGTACACTTGCATCAAATTTGAAAATTTATTAAATAAGTTCTATTTTTAACGGTATTTTAATTAATATTCCAGAAACGGTACATTTTTCAGATTATGTGCATATCCAGGAATATTTTACAAAACTTCAATATCCAGGAAAATAAACCAACATTTATTTAAATTATTATCTTTAATAGATGTTACCATATGAAACTCCCAGTTATATAATTTAAGAAAAACGCGGTTTTTTATAGAAAAAACTAGATTTATCTATTAGTTAATTGAATTAAAGATATTTCACCCTATTTTAAGAATATATGCTCAGGAATCGGATTATTATGGTATACCATAATTTGCCATCATTTACCATAATTTAAACCTAAAACCATAATTTACCATAATTTTGAAAACAATAAAAATAACACAATAATATGAAATATTGTGCCAAAATTACAATAATTTTATGAAATTTAATTAAATAATTTCTATAAATTTCAAAATTAGTTAATTAAAATCCATTTGAAATCTATATTATATGTTTGAATTTTTAAAAAAATGTTGTAAAACTTGTTTAATTATCGTTACTTTTGAAAATATTTTTTATAAAATTTTCCAATGTTGACAAAATATATTTAAGATATCAAAAATTTTAAATATTTTTTGGAAAATCAGAAAAACACTAAAAGTTTTACTTAAAGTTTATAAAGCTAATATAAACACCATAATCGACACCATAATCGACACCATAATTTGCATATAAATGCACAATAATACCATACCATAATTGATTGATGTATGAGTGATTGATTTTTCAAATCTGATTTTGTTCGACAACTTTTTTTTACAATTTTTAAATTGACATTTATATGGTTTATTATGTAATAAATGTAATAAACGGTTTAATTTTAATGGCCACTTAAAACCACATCATTTAATTCATTTAAATAAAAAACCAAAAATATTTCAATTTTAAAACTGAGAAAAAAGATTTCGAACAAAATAAGACTTAAAAGCTCATTCACTCATACATACGCAACAAAAAAGATTTAAATGTGATTTTAAAGGATGTGATAAAAGATTTAGACTTAAGTATAGCCTAACAGATCATAGAAATCGACATATCGGATATAAAAGATTTAAATGTAATTATAATGATTGTGAAATGAAGTTTGTATTGTCAACTGAACTAAATATTCACATACGTTATAGACATAAACGAGAAAAACGATATAAGTGTGATTATAATGGATGTAACAAAATGCTTATTTCATCATCTAATTTGTATTCTCATCGCAAGCGTTATCATTAACACTTCACTGGAACATCTAAAAAAATAACACTGCAGGTACTATGGGATAAAAAAAAGTTTTATGCCTTCAAACAGTTCACTTATTTTTTATGATATTTTATTTTCAATTATTTAATATAACAGAATCTTTTTGATATAATATATTTAACAAAATCTTTGCTAATCTTATAATTCATATGAAGTTCTTGATAATTAAAGCAATTATTATTTGCAAAGTAATTATTAGTTTTATAAATATCCTCACAAATATTTTGATTTAACAAATAGTTTTGGTTTCTCAACATTAATATATTTTTAAATTTGTCGTATTTTTATCCTGCTTGGGCCTAAGCCTATCGGGCATACATCGATCGGGTTCGGGCTCTACAATTTTTATGATTTCGCTCTATAAAATTAACTAATGAACCATTAATAAAGTTTTTAAATAGTATTTATTATTATTTTACAGAATTAATAAAAATGGTATTTTATAGTAACAATGAATAATATTTTTTCCCTTATGTTCGTATATAAATCCATTTTCTTCCTAAGGTCGTCTATTTATATGCTGATTCACTTCAATTCTTTTGCAGACAAAATCTTATTCGATGATAATTTTATGCGAAGTATAAACTAATATTTATAATAATATAAGGTCGAGGAAAGAAGTTAAGCTCTTATAGATAATTTACTAATTAAATGTTTATTACAAATTATTTTTAAAAGCTTTATTTGCTTCAATCTTTCATTAAATCATAAAAAATTTAATAAAATTTAATAAATTTTATTAAAAATCGAAATAAAGTTAGACATTGACAGAAACAAATGCAAACATGTGTTATAAACAACAATAATTTGCATATTTAATATATATAATGTCCCAGAGTCTCTATTAATCATGAAATGTTGGTTTAAAAAAGATTCAGTGGTACTAAATTATAGCGATATTACGGTCAGCTTAACAAAAATATAATAGAGTATGATAATGCTATATCGTTATGCATTTAACGTCGGCGTGTGATTATGTTAAGAAATGAGGAATAGTTTTCAATTAAAAAAATATATATTATTCTCATTTTGTAAAATATTTTTTTAAAACTGATATTTGCGATGAGCATTCAAATCAGACGATTTAATGATTTATTTCGTTACAATGGTTATAATTGCATTTAAAACGCATTTCTCTTAAATGTCGAGAACGAATGTGAATATTCAAATCACCAGACGTTACACATTTCATTTAACAATCATTATACCGTAATTACATTTAAATCTTTTATATCCTAAATGCCTATTTCTATGCTCATTTAGTCCTTTCTTTAGATTAAAACTTTTATCACATCCTTTAAAATCACATTTAAATAATTTTTGTTCACTATGTATGAGTGAATGATTTTTAAATTCTGGTTTTGTTCGACAACTTATTTTACAATTATTAAATTTACATTTATTTGGTCTTATGCTTAAATCAATTGTTTTATGACACATTAAATTACACCTTTGTTTAAACACTGTTTAAAGTTTTTGATATTTAAATGAATTTTTTGGTGACGAATTAAATTACTTATTTCATTAAATCTGTGTCCACATTGAGGCCATACACACACATATTGTCTTTCGTTAAGATGTATTGATAGATGTCTTTGAAAGTGTGATTTATTATTAGTTTTATAATTGCATTCATTATAATTACAGATAACTCAAATTTATTTGAATTATTCGAGTTCGTTGAATTCGTATATTAGTCGTGATTACGTGAGAAATTCGATATTAAATTTTTATCAATAACTTTGCCGATTTTATAATTCTTATATAAATCAAGTCTCTTTAAATGCACATTATTAGAAAATTTGACATTATCTTTACAAAAATAGTGTTCAAAAAAATTATCCTATTATTCAATTAATGATTAGTTTTATAAATCTGTTGCTGTATTTCACACATTTTCAACATTAGTGACACTTTTTCACACATTTCTAACATATAATAATTACTTAATTCTTTAGAAAGATATATGATTATTATATGATAACATAATATAAATGATTACAGTTCTATTTATGAGTACTTAATAATTATTTGAATCAATCTAATAAATTTGGTTTTGATTTCACACAATTTTTTAATACGTTTTAAGAATTTTCTATTTAAAACACAATTATTTACTCTTCATTAAAAAATAGAAAATTTACTTTAGTTTATGTTTTCACGAACTAACACAATATAATATGATGAAATTAAACTGAATATGAGATGAAATACTGTATTTGTCTTACTTTCTAAACATATTTTTCAAACTATGCTTTTGTTTTCGAAGGTTTATAGAAGTTGAAGCCAATTTTTCTAAAGGGGTTGAGAGTTAGTTTAACTGGAATTTCTAATAAATTTCTGGTTTTGTAAAATCGCCGAAAGCTAATACTTAACTGACCTTTAACTTACTGAAACAGAAACATTAGATGTCAGAGAAATAATGCGAACAGTGACTGTGAGGAATAAAAAAAGATTTAGATATAACGGTCAAACTGAAAAATTTATAAGAAAACTCGACAAACCAATAAAACATCTATTTATATAATAAAACTTTTAAAATTTTGCAAAATATTTTAAAATATAACATTTTTATATAACTTAAATAATTCTTACTTTATTAATATAATTTATATTTTTAATTAAGTTTTCTATCTTTTACATTTTTATAGAGAAAATTTGGCAAAATTAGTAGAATTATAAAAACAACTTGATAATAGGGTCGGGTTGAAACCTGTCGTGTTTTGGTCGGGTCGGGTTGAGACTTGTCGGGTTGGAGTCGGACTAGGGTTTAAGAATTCTAACGATTTAATAGTCTTATATAAATGAGTTTATTGTGAATTAAGCCATTACTATGGAATTGAAAATCTTTAATTAACGTTCAATTTTTCAGCACAATTTCTTGATTCGAACTGTATATGTGCTATTATGTGATTCGATTAAAAGTAGAAATAAATTAAATATTAAAAAACTTTTTAAATATATATTACTGTTAGTAATGTGATTCTCTATAATCGTCATAAGTTACTGTAACAGCTGAATAGAAAATATGTTTACAACTCCAATATTATTTATTAAAAATACTTCGATTATTTGATAACAAAATATTTTCCATTAAACATATTGAAAAATTTTTCTAAATGAAGTTATATTTCTTTAACTTACGATTTTAGCGTTTATCGAAAAAAACATTATATTATATTTAATTGTTTTCCGAAACTAAGTTCACTATTCCCTACTGTTTTTATCACTTTTCAATCTAGAAAATCCACTGAGAATTTAACTGAGGTTTACAAAATCGCTTGAAGCTAATTATTGAATGACCTTCAACTTAAAGGATATAAATGGAAGAGACAGTGAAATAATGCAAACATTAAGACACAATATTAGATTTAACCGAATATTTTGTGTTTAAACCTTGAGAAGTTTAATTTTTTTATGCACAATGCACAAAATATTGAAATAAAACCTCATTTACCTAATTTTTAATTATAAAGTCTTCAATTTAAGTTAAAGACTGCTTAATTTTCTGAAATTCAACAAAATTTTGGAATTTGAATATAATTCAAATAATATTTTCATTGTTTTTATATGAAGTATTTTTCGCAATTTACTCACAGTTAGTAAATTGCGCCGCAATTTGCGTACGCAATTTGCGGCGCAAATTGCAAAGTGCAACCCTGCACTGGACAATGGTCTGAAACTGTTAAAACAGAATTGCTTTTGTTTTAAAAGTTTCAAACATTTTATGTTAAAAGTTTCGTGGATTGTTTAACTAATTGTGATTAATATTTTCTGTAATGTTAACTTATTATTTTTATAATGCGTTTATAACTTGTGTGAAGATTATCTAAAAGTTCCAATAATGAGTTTGAAATTTCATGAATAGATTTGATTTTTAATATAAATACAAAAACAACATATCTATGAAGAAATTTACAAAGAAAAATAAATTTGTTAGAAATGTTGCGTTTTAAATCGAATGAGTTAATCGCTTCAAATTTACAAAGAGATTCAAAAATTAAATTGCATTCTATGAAATTTTCAAAAACAATTTTAAATTGAATTTTACATAAAATTTATAGAAAGGTTTAATTCTGAAAAAAGTGGAGTCTCTTTTTATAATTATATATGTATGAAAAAGTGTCACTAATTTTTAAAATGTGTAAAATACAGCAACAGATTTATATAAATTAAAAGTAAAGTATGCTTAAAAATGAAAATAAATTTTATTTGGGGAAAACAACAAAAATAATAGTTAAAATGCAAAAAATATTTAATAAACTTAATCATAATTATACTATTGAATTAACTCAAACTATATAATACAATGTTCATTCTCTTTCTTGTTATCTTTAATAACACAATTTGTGATAACAAAATTTTATTTACAAAAACTAAGAAAATATTTTTTTAAAACTTTATTATAGTAACGAAAGTTGAATAATAACGAAACATTGACTCTATCTACCGTATAAGTATAAGACATTATCTCAATATAAACATTAATTTGTTTAAGCATTCACAATAAATTAATATTATTATTTCAACATTTAATATTATTTTTTGTTATTATCGTATAATTATTATCATTTCTATAATTTAAAAACTTAAAAATAATACTAATTTGTCTGTAAAAGATTTGTGTAATAATTATATGTTGAAAATGTGTGAAATACAGCAACAGATTTATAAAACTAATCATTTATTAAAGCAACGAATCGATTTATTAAATCAACATTTTTTGATTTGTATAAATTTAATAATAGGTTTAATAATGAAATTAATGACAAGAAATGTGAAATAATTATGAATAATAAAATCGGTAAAGTTTTTATTAAAAATTTAATTTCTGTAAACTCGTGTTTACGTAAATATAAATCAAAATCAATGAGAAATTAAACTAAACAATAAACAACACTTTCAATTACATCTCAATAAAAGACAATATATGTGGGTATTGACCATTTTGGACAGAAATTTAATCAATCAGGATATTTAAAGCGTCACCAAAAAATGCATTTGAATATCAAACACTTTAAATGTAATAAATGTAATAAACTATTTACTCAAAAATCTCATTTTAATCTGCATTATTTAATTTATTAAAAAATAAAACCATATAAATGTGAATTTAAAGATTGTAACAAAAGTTTTCGAACATATGGAGACATAAAAAGACATTCTTTCATACATAGTGAACTAAAGTTATTTATTTGTGGTTTTAAAGAATTTGATAAAAGTTGACTAAGAGATCATAGAAATCTACATTTTGGATATAAAAGATTTAAATGAAATTATACAGATTATGAAATGAAATTTGTATCATCGAGTGATTTTAATGTTCACATAATTTATAAACCATAGTTACCCAAAGGGGAGTGCTTGCCAACCGTTGACCCCCCCATAGAATTTTGGAAAAGTTGACCCCCCAAAATTTTGGAAAATTGAGGAACAAGAAAAATTGAAAATTTTGAAAAAATGTTGTTCAATTGGAAAAAAATTGTGCATCAAAACCGATGAGTTTTTGTTACCCCATAGAATTTTGACAAAAATTTCAAAAAAATTATCGTTTAAATTCATTAAGTTATTCAATGGGAGTGGTTTATGCCTTGGTAGAGAAAAAATATTTTTAAAAATTTTTTTTTATAAATAGTTTGGTCCGAAGGCCAAAAATTTTGTCTTTCAAATCCGATGAGTTTGACCTCCCACCTAAAAATTGAGATTTTATGGATCTGACCCCCCTAGAAGTTTTGAGTCTTGGTAACTATGGTTATAAACATATACGAGAAATGCGATTAAAGTGTGATTATAACAAATGTGATAAAATGTTTATTGAATCCTCACAATTAAATTCTCATCGTAAACGTTGAAATTTTAAATATATTATGGAACAATATGGGAAAACAAAAAGTAAAACTGAAACTAAAATTTTTGTATTGAAAACCGTCTCGCAGTAAAACGAAAAACCCTGAATATGAAAAGAATATGAATTATAAAATCAGGCCATAGTTTCATATAGGTCCGCACACATTTTATACAGTAATAAAACAAATGATGTATTTTAAACGTTAATTTACGTTATGTTAGGTTGACTTACTTTGCGTTAGATTGGGTTAGGTTAGATTAGGTTAAGTTATGTTAGGTTAGGTTAGATTAGATTAAGTTAGGTTAGGATTCGTTGCCTAAAACAATTTCTTTCAAAATTCTTGAAAGTTAAACATAATAAAAAAAATTTAATGTTAAAATAACAAAATGTGCGCTAAATGTACAATAAACAATAAATTTAATTCATTTAAGCATAATACCATTTAAATGTCATGTTGGTATATATAAGAAATTTTTTCTAACAAAAACAGCATTAAAAAGCCTTTTCGATTTCTATTCAAATTAGAAGACACAGCAAACATTTTGTCACCATTTTTGTAATCGCACTTAAATAGCTTTTCTCGTGTATTTCTATTACGTATGTGAGTATTCCATTCACTCGATGATACAAATTTCATTTCACAATTATATTGTTGTTAAGCGGACACTCAAAAGTATTATATATGATATTATGATTACGAATGTAAATGGTTTTAACTCGAAATTGTTTTTATTATGTTGTTTTAAACAATAGATTAACCAATTCTATAATATTTTAGCATAATTTTATATATTTTAACGCTATTTTTGATTTTTTAAAGCCTTTTTAACAACCATATAATCAATTTTTATACTTTTAAAACCCATTTTTAGCCCATTTTAAGTCTATTTTTAGCTTTTTAAAACACATCCTTGTCCTATTTTAAGCCCATATTTAGTTCAATTTTATCCATTTTTAGCCATTTTAATGCCATTTTTAATCAAAAATAAGCAAGATAGGAGTCTTTCAACAATGATTTTTAGAAGATAGGAGTCTATTTTTTAAAAAAATCCCTTTATTAATATAAAGGAAAAATCCCTTAATAAATATAGAGACCGGTCTACATACGGACGGACAGACGGACAGACATGTCAAATCTAATAGCTCCTTTAGTTAAAGTGAGCTAAAAAGGCTTTAAATTAAAAAAATATTACTGATAACGGTCAAAAATGGGTTAAATATGCTGATAAAAGCCCAAAAATACACAATAATTTAGTAAAAAACATCTACAAATAAGCTTAATTTTTTAAAAAACTGATAAATATTGAAAATATATGAATCATTATTTATAATTATTAAATAATACCAAAAGTCTATAAAATTTTCTTAAAAATGATTTAAAAAAAAGTTAATACTGATTTATAATTGCCAAATTTTGCATTTAATTTCATTGCAAAACAAGAACGACATATTCACAGAGCTCACTTTTCAATATTTTATATAGTATTAAAGAAATCATTGATTTCAATTTTTAATATTAATATTAAATTAATTAATAATTTTTAACTCTTTTTGCATGAATAAATATATTTAAACACATAAAAATTCAATATTTTATTGATATTATTAAAATAAATATTTTTCATACATGTCTTTTAAATAGTAAACCATATAGCCTTATGATAGGAGAAATAAGACTCATAAGCGTTCTAGTGTAATGTTCCGAGCGAATACCAAATCAATTTTTGTATTACCATTTGTTGTAAAGCCAGTATTAATCAAATCAAATCCCTTATTATTCATAATGTCATTGCAATATTTGTTTGTTTCTTTTTTTACATCTATATTAAAATCTCCAATGATTACTACTTTGTTGTGCTCTGTTTTGCTAATACATTATTCAATTACACTTAGAAAATTCATCTTAGTCGTCATCGCGGAGTTGTTTATTAAAATAATATCGACGTCGTTTACTGCTATACAATTACAATACGACT
Organism: Phthiracarus crinitus; assembly: GCA_034698025.1. Lineage (NCBI taxonomy): Eukaryota > Metazoa > Arthropoda > Arachnida > Sarcoptiformes > Phthiracaridae > Phthiracarus > Phthiracarus crinitus. Next base: position 136 of record JAQGAW010003710.1, on the reverse strand, counting down.
TACCATTTTGAACTTTTATAGTGTGCAGTAACTTACAATAGACTTTAGAATAAACAGCACATCCGTAAGATTTTCGTTCCTTTTTTGAAGTTATCTGAGCTATTATATTAAAATTTTCAAAATCGATTTCTTCGTC
>JAQGAW010003709.1:0-12042 GCA_034698025.1 Phthiracarus crinitus | reverse complement strand
TCCGAATCACAAAATCGTTGACAAAGATCGTCGTACTGTTTCTTATCTCGAATGACGATATTTCTATAATCGTTTAACATGTCCTCTAAATCCTTCTTTTCTTTAACCAATTTATCGATCTCTTCTTGCATTTCGATTTCCGTGTATATAATATTTTCGGAAAAATCTAGTGTTTGAATGTTCTTAAACCTTACTCTAAATAAATTTTGCTTCTTTTTATATTTTATGTTTAAATTTTCTAAATTTATTGGTGTTTTGCCATCAGACATGTACTTGAAAATATATCAAAAATTATCTCTCCTCTACTCTCCTATACCACTCTGATGAACGACAAACCTCCACCAGTGAAAAGTGGTTAACCGTACCCTAACGCCGAACGCTCAGACACAGACCACAGATGCACGCTCAGACAATTACGGGGATCTCACCAGACGATAGTACAGGTTCCGTAGAGATGAGTTACCAATAGCAGACAATAACATTAATTTAACAATCCTTTAGTTGCGGTAAAAGTAGTGAATTGTTAAAACGAGTAATCAGTTAATCAAATAACTCTTAGTTAATTATAATTAAATTAATAAATATAAGTAATAATTAATAGACAACACGTGTATAGTGTTTTAATAAAAATCAATTTTATTTAATTATAGTTTTCAATTAACTTTCATTTTAAAAATACAACTACAACTTATTGAGTCTCAGAAGCAACTGAACTGCAATTCAAAAACAAGCATTGCTATAAGCGCTGCGAATAATTATTATACATATGATTATTAATGATGAACTTTTACAGATATAAAAGGTTTGAGTAATGTTTGCGACACATTAGAGTTGAACACATGTTTTACATGACTTACAGTCAAAATACAATTATTGATTAGTGTTTCGCGTAATACTAGAGACAGGCACGTCTCACTACTCACGGCAAGTCTAGAAATACACCGATTAATCGGTTATTTATATACTTTAAATGTAAAAAACAATTACTAATTAGAGAATTGTAAAAAATCGTATGAAAACTTTTTACTCTGAGAACGAGCTTCGAGTTTCGATTGAAGGTAATGTTGACATCGGTTCAGAACTAGTGTAACTACCGATAAAATTATCGTTTAATATTAAACCACTGCTTCCGCCTTCTATGGCCAAATCGTTATTTTCCTGTTCACGTGTATTCCAGACAATAGATTTGAACGAATTTTGAGGAATTTCCAACATATCTGAAATTTTATCATCGCTTTCGTCACTATCACTGTGTACTAAAACATTATCATTAAAAGAAACTTTTGGTTATTTGCGAAACAGATTTTCCCCAAAAATAGTATTATAAATATCATATTCAACGCCATTAACGATATATTTTGCTTGAAATCGTGACAATCGTCTTAACTGTCGAATAGCGTTATCAATGCTTTTCATTATTGTGTTCACTCGATTCTTAGCATATTCTCCAGCATTTCGTAGAATCAATATTACATTTTCTCGTGTTTGGTCTGGTATTTCGTGTTTATTAAAGTACTCGGCGATTGGACCCAAACATCTATTTTCTCCAATAATGTGTGAAATGTTATAATATTGAAGAAAATTTCGCATAAAATGATCTCTTTTTACTAAACTTATCACAATTCGAGTTAAAACAAACTTAAGCATTAAATACCATTTACCTCTGATATCACTGAAATAAGTACTTGCGTGTAGAATAAGATGACAATAAGCGTGTTGTATACTGTCTTCATTTTCCAATAACGATATTATTTTATAAAAAACATTTTCCATTTGCGATAAATCCATAAATGCAAAGATTTCCAATTTATTTATTCCTTTATTCAAAACGATTAAACGATTCATTTCACCGATAGCTTTATGTACGAACGAAACCATATTTGAATAAAGCATTGATTCAGCAAAACTTGTATTTTCTCGCTTTTCAGTTAAGGCACAATTATTTTCATAATTTATTACTCGTTTCCAATTATTATCCCACGTCTTCTTTGACTTTTAAAACCATATTTATTAATGAAATACAGAACGTGCGTAACGCATGGTATTTATACGATCTTAAAATGAGTTGTTTTCGCGAATTTTGCATCAAATATTTAATCTTTATGCCCATAAGTCTTCTCATGTTATTTTCTTCTCTGAAAAACTTTTCAATTTTGATTAATGTAATCGATTTATAACTTGGGAACCAATCCTTAAGCATATAATCCAGAAATGTTTCCATACTGTAGTCAAAAGGTATTTTCAAAACGATTTCGCATATATTTAAAACATTTTCAACCGATTTTCGATTACACTGCTGTCGTGAAGCAATTTCTTATATGATTAACGGTAGACTTAACGGTACTAATAAGTCTGTTCGTATTATCGCTGCATTATTATACTCAAATCCGATTTCCTTTTCGTAGTAAAACTGATTTTCCTTATTTATCATTTGCTTACTCTCTGCTGATATTCCTTCGTCTATCATAAGCATTATTTCAACCAAATTTCTTAATGGATTTATTACACGAATAGTCATCAGAAAATCCATTTCACAACGTTTATCGTGTATGCCATTCCTTCTATCTAATACTTCATATCTCTCTTCTCCAGTGGCTTTGAAATTTAAATTGTTGTAATTGACATACCAGTTAATCGTTGTTACGTTCCAATTAAGAAACATTTCAGAAAATTTGTTTGTATTTCAAGTGAAAAATTTGAGATAATAACTGATGTGTACTTAACACGTGTGTACAAAGTGTGTAGTATAACCTATGTTTAATGTGTCGTACTTTATGTATCTTTTAGATTACCCTTAATTTACTTTAAATTGTTGTCTAAAATTCTAATTGTATAATGATTACCAATTAATAAAATAACAAATGAGTATGAATTTCGCATCGCAATTGCAGAACAATTCAAATAATGTCTAAGTTGTAGTACAAATTAAAATTGATTCACAAAAATAATTTATATGTGTTAACTTTAAACTAAAATTTTATTATAATTAAAATAACAATTTCTATTTAACTATAAATTTGTATTGCTCTCAGAATATTAAATCACTTATTTAACCATTTCTAAACTGTTTGGTTTTTATCAAAAGGTTTTGGTTATGATAAATGAATTATGAGGTGATTTACATAAAATATAATCTCATTTCAGAGTTGATAAGAAACTGAAGTTAGAGATCTGACGTGTATAGTCATATAAAGTTTTAATGAACGATTTGATGAGTTAATGAATTTTAATTTAGTCTATTGTAGTGATTGAAAATCACATATAGTTTTTATTTATAAATATTTTACTGCAAAATGCAATAACTAACTGTTTGGCTGGGTTTGTAACGAAAACTATTGTTTGTCTGTTTAACACTTTTGATAGTGGTCTATATTTTTCGAGCAAAATTATAATTAATCTCTAAAACTCTATTAATTTCTAATTAAAAAATGTTAATAACCATCAAAACTATTTTGTAATTATATATAAAACTATTTTAGTATAATTCTTAAGTAATAAAATCTGTTAATGGTTTACATTAATCTAAACCATTCAATACATATGAAAATCAGTGAATTTCGGATGTAAACCCGTCTTTCGACCTGATTTTAATGTAACAACTTTTCGTGTGTTTATATTATTACTAAGATTTTTATTGTTTGTGTTGTCTTTTGTATTTTGTTTTGTCTTACTATTTCTTCTTTTCGTTTTCTTATTTGGTTTTCGCTTATTTAGTTGATTAGCGGCTGTCAATTGCTTATTATGTTCCTCTAAAGACTTCTCTATTGTTGATTCAACTAAAATATCCTTTTCTGTCGGTTTTTCTTTACTTCTAATTTTCTGTTGTTTTTGAAGACTTTGCCATATAATATAATCTTTTACTTCAAACGTTTCGTCTTTTGCGTTGACTTCTAAATCTTTTTTAAAGTCTCCTCTCTTTATAGCTTCTAGCATAAACTGTGTTTTTCGCGGTTGTTCTCCAAAAAAGGCTTTACACAAACTTGAATTAACTGTACGAACTTTAGGTTTTCCTTTTTCTAATGAAATTACTTTATAAACGTCTGTGTTTACTATCTTCGCTAACAGGTAAGGTCCTTCGTATATCGGTCTATATTTCATGTGTATTCCTGGAAGAATAGTTTTGTCCATAAGCCATATTATATCAAATACTTTGAAATTTGGTGCACGAGATTTTCTATTTTTAATTTCACACCATTTTTCTTCTGCTTTTAGTATATTTGTTTGCGCTATACTTCTGGCTTTTTCTAGTAATGATAATTCTGATGTTTCGGTTATATCTCGTTGTTCGGTATACTGAATTTTTCTGTCAAATGTGTTTTTACTCGTATATCCATATAACAAGTAGAATGGACTGAAACCAGTAGTATTATTGATAGAATTGTTTATATGTCTCACTGAAATATTGATATAACGATCCCATTCAACGTCTCTTTCGTTTGTTACGGATCTCATAGTCTTAATTAACTTGTAATTTGCATTTTCCGAAAGTCCGTCCCCCTGTGGGTTGTATGAAGCAGTAGGCTTGTGGCGAATTCCCATTTTCTTACAATAATCCTGAAAAAGATCACTTATAAACGATGCATGTCTGTCTGTAATTAGATTTTGCGGTACACTATGTTTTGCTGCAACTTCTTCTAAAAATTCGATAATTGTCTCAGCTTTTTGATTTGGTATTGCTTTAGCGCAGAGAAAACGTGTCAATCTGTCAGTTAAAGTTACCACGTAATCGTTTCATTTTAATGTTTTGCCACACTTGCCATAACAATCTAAATTTACTGTTTCAAATGGTTCACTAGAGACTGGCATAATCTTCCCAATCCCATACGGTTTTGTTGTTCTCGGTTTTACTTGTTGGCACTTTAAACAATATTTAACATGTGATCGAATTTCTTCTCGCATAAAAGGCCACCAATATTTTTCATTGATAAGCTTTTCAGTCTTGTCCTGTCCATTATGACCAGCTTTGTCATGTAATGTAGTCATTAACAGTTGTATTAAGTTTTTCGGTACTACTAATTGAAAGTTGTTTCGGTGTTTTGAATTGTGTTTCCTTTTGTGAAATAATCTGTTTTGTTCGTCAATTTTGAATCGTTTAAATAAATTCTTATTTAACTTATAATCACAATTTAGTTTCGTTATAATATCCATACAAAAGTTGTCTAAACGTTGTGCATTTATGAAGCTTTCTTCAGTTAAATTTTCAATATTTAAATCATTAACGTTTATGTTTTCGATGTAATGCACTGTTTTTACTAAACTTTTTTCGTCGTCGAAAATGTCGAACAGATTCACATCACAAATATCACACTCTTCATCTTTTAGTTGTTTTTTGTTTGTGTCTAGTATTTCACATAACGTTTCTGAAGTTATTTCTTCAATATATCTCTTATCTAAATTTATCGATTGTCTTAAACGTGAAATAGCGTCTGCCATGAAGTTATCTCTTCCTTTAACGTAATTTATAACAAATTGAAACTCAGATAAATCTATTGCCCATCGGTTTACACGCATGTTTGAGCTTTTCTTGAGTTTATTTAAAGATTCAAGTGGCATATGATCAGTAAATACTGTAAATTTTTGCGTAATCAAAATTTTCCTAAACTTCTTTACTGCATAAATAATACCAAAAAGTTCTCGTTCAGTGACCATCCATTTTTGCTGTGTTTCATTCAAAGAATGATAGAAAAAACTGATAATTCCTATGCGTCCGTCTGGATGTTTCTGTGTTAATACTCCTCCGACTGCATAATCCGAAGCATCTGATTGTATGATTTTTTCACAACTATCGATCGGATGTTCTAATATTGCGGGATTAGTGATCATTTCTTTTAATTTGTTGAAACATTGTCTTTCCTTTTCTCCCCAAATAAATGGTGTATTGTTTTTTGTTAGGTCATAGAGCGGTTTCATACTATCTTTTAATGGTACAAAGTCTCGTATGAAAGTAACAATTCCACAGATTCTTCTCACTTGTTTCTTCGTTTTTGGTTCGCGTAAATTTTGCATTAAATTAATCCTTTCTGGATCTACTTTTTTTCCATTTCGAGAAACTAAAAATCCTAAAAACTTAATCTCTTCTTCAAAAAAATAACATTTTTTTGCATTTAACTTTAAATTGTTTTTAATAACTATTTCAAAAAACTTTTCCAAACTTTTCAAATGATTTTCTTGACGTTGTTCTTCGCTTATGTCGTCGTTTGTTTCTTTATCATTAACTATCAAATCGTCAAAATAGTTTTCAAAAAATTTGTGTTTTATGTCGTAAAATATATCGTCTAATACTTTCTGCAAAAAAGATGGTGATGTCTTCAAACCCATCGCTGCTTTAATATATTGATAGACTCCGTCTTCCGTTTGAAATGCGGTAATCCATCGCGATTTCGGACTAATTTTTATTGCATAAAAAGCTTTTAATAAATCCATAACTGACATATAATTAGATCCACATAACGAATCCAAACAATCTGTCATTAGTGTTGGCGGATATACTGGATTTTTCAAATGTTTATTTGCTTCCCTAAGATCTGCTACCATTCGTGGTTTATTTCCTTTTTTAACTAATATTATCGGTGCTGCTGTTCGCGCATTTGAGTCCTCTATAATGCCTGCTTTTTTCATTTGACTTACGCAATGGTTAATATACTTTCTGTCTTCCATTGAATAACGATAAGGCCTTAAGTTTAAGTCAGGAATGAAATCGTGCTCTAATTCCATCTCAAATTTTTCGATATTTCCAATGTCGTACTCGTGTTTTGCAAATGCTGTTTTATTTTTCCATAAAATATCCATTAATTTAGGTTTTATATAGTTTGGCACTCTTTCTAAATTAAATTGACTTAAAAATATGTCTCTGTTTTCGTTATTGTTTATAGTAAACTGATCTGTAAAGTCATAACTAATTTTTTTCGTTGTGATGTCATAAATTGTGTCCACATATTCGTCTGTGTTGTCAATAATTAAGTTCACATTTTCTAAATTTTGTTGTATTACTTGCATATCACTATTTGTAGCACTATTAATGTCAAATTTCGATGTAAAAACTATTTGATTATTATCCACAGAACAAACTTCGTTTGATGTTTTCTCATAATAAATTTCGTTTCGACTCATTTTTAATATTATACCAAATATTTTCATAAATTCTGATCCAAGTATTATAGGGTATGAAACGGTATCTGAAATGTTAAATAGAACTCTCCTTTCCATATAAGGGTTTTTGATTAATGCGAAACAAGAGCCAATTGCTGGTACAATACTGTTAATTCCTTTAATTTTGAATCTCATATTTTCGTAATTTAGTTTGAGTTTCTGTACGATATCGTGTCTAATAATTCCATGTTGAGCTCCTGTATCAAGAAGTGCTGTAACGGTTAAGTTATCGTTAATTTTTAATTTAATTGTTGGTTTTTCGCTATAATTAGAAAATGTTTGTGTAGTTAATGAAGGATTTTGTACAATTAAAGCCTCCTCTGTCCCTCCACTAACAGGTTGGCTGTTTAGTTTAAATTTTTGTTTTCCTCCGTAGTGTTATCAGTACCGGACTCTTCTGATACTGTCTCAGCTGTGTTAACATTTGTGCGATTTGTTTGACTTTGATTTTGTTGGTTCTGCTGTCGATAAGCTATACGTTCTTCTCTATCTTTTCGTGCGGTTTCACGTGATTTTCCGTCTCTTTTTGCATAACAATTTGCTTCAGTATGTCTCGAACCTAAACAATAGTCACATTTTTGCTCATTTCTCGGGTTTTCTCTATTGTTGTTTTGATTTGGTTTATTGCCGTAATTTTTGTGGTAATTTCTATTTGACTGCGAGTTCTGATTTTTACTTTGGCTTATTATCTTTTGTTCATTAATTCTTTTGCTTAAACTTTGGTTATAATTGTCTAAATACATAATATGGTCCAAAAACTCAGCTGTATTGTAATTTCCACAAACGATATTTGGTGCTGCCATTCTTTGTACGTTTGGATGCAATTTCTTTAATAACATGTTTCGATATAGAATGGAGTCGTCTTCGCTATAACCTTGTAATATGCGATTAAACTCTTTAATAAAATCTGCAACATTTTTAAAGTCATCTCTGTTTAGATTTTCAATTCTAGCTATTGCTGCCATTTTAGCTGTTTTACTGGTAAATGCGTTTACGAATTCTTTGCAATAATCGTTCCAATTTTTGTATTTATTTGTCTCAAAAAATTCTCGATATCTGTCGGCAATATTTATGTTAATACGTGATCCTAATAAATCTTTCCACTCATCTTCTGGCCATTTGTTATGATATGCCTGCATATTAAAATAATCGATGAATTGTTTCGGTGGTTTTCCTAAAACATATTCAGGTATTAAATTTTTAACATCTTGTTTGCGATTTGAAAGCTGTTGAAGACTTTGACTAAATGTTTGCGAGATGTTGTTCAATGCTGTGGTGAACTGTTGTTGTTGTTGTTGCGATTGATTAAACATTCTGTCCAATGGATCAATATTTTGACTAAAATTCATTAATGTATTGCTCGGTGCTGTTGTAACGATTGGATTATTCGCAGAAAATGTCGGTAACGTATTTATTAAATTAGGCGTCGTTGTAGTTAACGTAGCAGTTGTTACTGTTGTGCTTATATGATATGGAATTTGTGTGGAATTTTGGTTTCCAAGTAGACTTCCATGAATTAGACTTATATTAGGCGGTCCTGGCGATTGAAGTTGGCTATGCATGTCAATCATAGTACTCTTTAAATCCATAATCATATCAGTCATGTCTTGTTGTTCTTTCTTTCTTTGGTTTTCCGAATCACAAAATCGTTGACAAAGATCGTCGTACTGTTTCTTATCTCGAATGACGATATTTCTATAATCGTTTAATTTGTCCTCCAAATCCTTCTTTTCTTTAACCAATTTATCGATCTCTTCTTGCATTTCGATTTCCGTATATGTGATATTTTCAGAAAAATCAAGTGTTTGAATGTTCTTAAACCTTACTCTAAATAAATTTTGCTTCTTTTTATTTTTTATGTTTATATTTTCTAAATTTATTGGTGTTTTGTCATCAGACATGTGCTTCAAAAGATATCAAAAATAGTCTCTCCTCTACTCTCCTATACCTCTCTGATGAACGACAAACCTCCACCAGTGAAAAGTGGTTAACTGTACCCTAACGCCGAACGCTCAGACACAGTCCACAGATGCACACTCAGACAATTACGGGGATCTCACCAGACGATAGTACAGGTTCGAAGAGAAGAGTTCCCAATAGCAGACAACAAACATTAATTTAACAATCCTTGAGTTGCGGTAATGTAATGAGTTGTTCAAACGAATCAGTTAATCAAATAAATAATTATAATTAAATTACTAAATATAAGTAATAATTAATAGACAACACGTGTATAGTGGTTTAATAAAAATCAATTTTATTTAATTATAGTTTTCAATTAACTTTCATTTAAAATACAACTACAACTTATTGAGTCCCAGAAGCAACTGAACTACAATTCTCAAAACAGCATTGCGATAAGCGCTGCGAATAATTATTATACATATGATTGTTAATGATGAACTTTTACAAAAATAAAAATAGTTTGAGTAATGTTTGTGACACATAGTGTTGAACACATCCTTTACATGACTTAACAGTCAGAATACAGTTATTGATTGGAGTTTTGCGTAATACTAGAGACAGGCACGTCTCACTACCCACGGCATGTCTAGAAATACACCGATTAATCGGTTATTTATATACTTTAAATGTAGAAAAAAATTACTAATTAAAATCTGTAAAAAATCGTATGAAAACTTTTTACTCTGTGAACGAGCTTCGAGTGTCAATTGAAGGTAATGTTGACATCGGTTCAGAACTAATGTAACTACCGATAAAATAATTGTTCAATGCTAAGCCACTGCTTCCGCCTTCTATGGCCAATTCATTATTTTCTTGTTCGCGTATATTCCAAACAATAGGTTTAAACGAATGATCAGGAGTTTCCCAAATTTCTATATTATCATCGCTTTCATCACTATTACTGTGAATTAAAACATTATCATTAAAAGAAACTTTTGGTGATTTGCGAAACAGATTTTCCCCAAAAATTGTATTATAAATATCATATTCAACGCCATTAACGATGTATTTTTCTTGAAATCGTGACAATCGTCTTAACTGTCGAATAGAGTTATCATTGCTTTTCATTAAAGTGTTCACTCGATTCTTAGCATATTCGCCCGCATTTCGTAAATTCATTAATACTTTTTCTCGTGTTTGGTCTGGTATTTCCGATTTATTAAAGTACTCAGCGATTGGACCTAAACATCTGTTTTCTCCAATAATGTGTGAAATATTATAATAATGAAGAAAATTTCGCATAAAATGATCTCTTATTACTAAACTTATCACAATTCGAGTTAAGACAAACTTAAGCATTAAATACCATTTACCACTGATATCACTAAAATAAGTACTTGCGTGTAGAATAAGATGACAATAAGCGTGTTGTATACTGTCTTCATTTTCCAATAGCGATATTATTTTATAAAAAACATTTTCCATTTGCGATAAATCCATAGATGCAAAGATTTCCAATTTATTTATTCCTTTATTCAAAACGATTAAACGATTCATTTCACCGATAGCTTTATGTATGAATGAAACCATATTTGAATAAAGCATTGATTCAGCAAAACTTGTATTTTCTCGTTTTTCAGTTAAGGCACAATTATTTTCATAATTTATTACTCGTTTCCAATTATTATTTCCAACGAATCCTACGTCTTCTTTGACTTTGAAAACCATATCTATTAATGAAATACAGAACGTGCGTAACGCGTGGTATTTATACGATCTTAAAATGAGTTGTTTTCGCGAGTTTTGCATCAAATATTTAATCTTAATGCCCATAAGACTTCTCATGTTATTTTCTTCTCTAAAAAACTTTTCAATTTTGATTAATGTAATCGATTTATAACTTGGGAACCAATCCTTAAGCATATAATCCAGAAATGTTTCCATATCGTAGTCAAAAGGTATTTTCAAAACGATTTCACATTTATTTAAAACATTTTCAACCGATTTTCGATTACACTGCTGTCGTGAAGCAATTTCTGATATGATTAACGGTAGACTTAACGGTATTAATAAATCTGTTCGTATTATCGCTGCATAATTATATTCAAATCCGATTTCCTTTTCGTTGTAAAACTGATTTTCCTTTATAATCATTTGCTGACTCTCTGTTGGTTTTCCTTCGTCTATCATATGCATTATTTCAACCAAATTTCTTAATGGATTTATTGCACGAATAGTCATTAGAAAATCCATTTCATAACGTTTATCGTGTATGCCATTCCTGCGATCAAATACTTCATATTTCTCTTCTCCCGTGGCTTTGAAGTTTAAATTGTTATAATTGACATACTAGTCAATCGTTGTTACGTTCCAATTAAGAACCATTTCAGAAAAGTTGTTTGTATTTCAAGCGACAAATTTGCGATAATAACTGATTTATGTTTAACATGTGTGTATAAAGTGTGTATGTATAACATATGTTTAATGTGTCGTACTTTATGTGTCTTTTAGATTACCCTTAATTTACTTTAAATTGTTGTCTAAAATTCTAATTGTATAATGATTGCCAATTAATAAAATAACAAAATGAGTATGAATTTCGCATCGCAATTGCAGAACAATTTAAATAATATCCAAGTTGTAGTATAAATTAAAACTTAATTCACAAAAATAATTTATATGTGTTAACTTTAAAGGTCTAAAATTTTTAGTATAATTAAAATAACAATTTCTATTTAGCTATAAATTTACTGTATTGCTCTCAGAATATTATACACTTATTTAACAATTTCTTAACTGTTTGGGTTTTATCAAAAGGTTTTGGTTATGATAAATGAATTATGAGGTGATTTACATAAAATATATTCTCATTTCAGAGTTGATCAGAAACTGAAGTTAGAGATCTGACGTGAGTAGTATGTAATACCCGTCTTCTGGCCGATTCTTCCATTGAATAACATGTAATTCCTATTTAAACTAATGTTAAAT
>JAQGAW010003708.1:0-12043 GCA_034698025.1 Phthiracarus crinitus | reverse complement strand
TTTTTTGTAAAACAATTTGCAAATAAATAATTGAGGAATAGATAAAATTTAATAGTGATGTGAATTACATCTTTGAATATATTAACAAATGAAGTGGCGGTGGCAGGAAATCTTGCCACGTTTCTGCTGGAGGGTTAATCATTATATGACTGGACATCTATGTTCAGAAGTCATTTAAAGTGAAAAATTTGACACAAAATTTTCAATTATTTCTTTTTGTTGACATGAAGATTTACCAAACTATTACTATTTATCAGTTTTCATTGAACTGATATTTCGAAATTTTCATTTGAAACATATATTGAGGGAAAAAATAATATTCCAATCAATGTTTTTAAAAAGAAAATGGTTTAATGCTTTGAAATGAAGAACACATAAAAAATAAACGCTGTTATTATCAAATACAGGGGTGGGAAAAAATCAAAGTGAACACATTTGACCGAATTTTTTTAATACAAAAATGAAAATAATTTTTATAATTTATATACCATTTAAAAGCATATTTATTTATCTTTAAGAAAATATGGTTTTAAAATTTTTAGAATGATTTTTTAAATTAATATATAGGATTTTGTATTATTATGTTTATTTTAAGTTTTTAACGTATAATTTTGAATATTTTGAAGAATTATTTTTTATATTTTTAACTTGTTTTATAAAAAAAATTTGGTCATTAATTATTATCATAGATAATAATTAGTTATAAATTTGTATAAACAAGCAAAAATACTAATAATTATAATAGTTAAAAAATATTTAAAAATTTATGATTTCTCTATATTCATCAACTGATAAAAGCATTAAAATCAAAAATTTTGAAAAATCATTTTTTTCTAATCCATGATGGCATTTTTTAAAATTTAATTTTATTTTAGAAATATTAATGTTTATCTAAATTATATGTTGAATTTCTTCTTTCTAACTTAATTACAATTAATTTTAAATGTAAAAGTTAAAAATTTTCCGATCAAAAAATGTTTAATGGATGGTTCTACAAAATTCTATAAAAATTTCAAAATATTTATTCTAAAAATTTTAAAACCATATTTTCTTAAAGATAAGTAAATAAGCTTTTAAATTGTATATAAATAATCAAAATTAATTTCCGTTTTGTATTAAAAATATTCGGTCAAAAGTGTTCACTTTGATTTTTTGCCACCCCTGTACATTATAATATATATGGCTTTAACGCTCATATACATTACAAAAGTATATACAAGTTCGTAACTTTCATTTGAATAATTCATTCCTAATTGAACTCTAGAATTAAGTGAATAACTAGTTAATAATAAGCATTACCAGAATTAATACATTATTTTATGTAATAACTAATTCGCATATATATTAATAAGTCAAAATGTATTTTAATTTATTGATTCTTACTTGTCATTTTCTGTGCATTTATGTGCGTGTGTGACGAAAAGTTTTCTTATACTGTATATCCAAATATACTTTTCTAAATACTCTTTGCGATACTTATTCAGACTTTAAATGATATTATATCAATATTTTTTCGTACGGTATTCAAAACTGTACTGAAATGTTACACGAAATGCTAGAAAAAACTCCCGAAATATATTCTATTTCATAAACTGAATGATATTTTACTCATATTCAGTAACCGATGGCTCGATGACAGCACAACTAATGTTTGTGACACGAAGTACGCGTATAACAGATTACGTTTCGTCTAATACACAGTTAAACGTATTGAAATATGCTTAAACGCGATGATATGGCATCTTATCATTACTGCGATTAGAATTTAAATATTTTTTAAAAATCACTTTACTTCCTTTTATTTATTATATTAAGATTCAATGAAAAAAATTTATTTAAAATAAGTTGTTGATATTTTACGCCATACAAGCAATTTGATAAAAAAATTGACTAGATATAAATTTGTATTAAACTGTTTGAAAAGGAACTTCAAACTTATTAGAGTGAAAAACAGTGTTGTTTAAAAAATAGAAAAAACTCGCATTTTTAATCACATATGCACTTATGTCGGTTGAAAAAAATAAATAATTATAAAATAAGGCTTTTCTGCAAATATAACACAAAACTAACGAAAAATAGAGTAACTATAGCAACATTGGTGGTGTATTCTACGAATTAGAGCAAACTAGCGTAATATGCACGAGTGTTATATTGATACCAATATATATTTTTAATATATATTTACCGGAAAAGCGATTTAATAGCTCAGTTCTAGAAAATAATTACCTCTGCAATGTTATAGAATGAAATATTTTCTTAATAAATCTCAGCTCTTTCTAAAAATATTTTGTTGAGCTTAAAGTTAAAAGAAATAAGAACTATAAATTCACGATAACATGTGAAATCAAAATGAAAAGCTGTGTGAGTTCTATAAGACGTAACTCATACAGTCACTCACTCAGTCATATAGTTTATGATTTGCATATATTATTTGCGTGAATAATAAGCCATATATCAAAATCGTTAAATAAGCCATACTTTGTGATAATGAAAGTTTTCCGTTCCGTAAATCGTATTTTAATCGTATCCTAACCTAATTTTGTTACTAATAGTTAGTATAATTACTTATCGTTTATTTAGATATATGAAAAATTTAATAATATTGTAAGCTTTTTTCCTCTCGAGTCATGTCGAGTCACAGCACTTCATATTATTAACAAATATTATTGCAAACATTCCAGAGTTAAAAACTTATAAACTTTGATCATATTTAAAAATAAATTCTAACTACCGGTTTATATTCAATGTTAAACTCAATGGTTTTGTTCTTATCGTTAAAAAAACTGATTGGAATACGTGTTTCAATGGCAAAAATATTAACATTGATTTCCATTATAAATTAATACTGTAATTAACAGTCTCTCACACTATTTAAATAATAATTATCCGTTTCTGATGGAAGTAACAAAATTAATTAATGGCTTGCAGATATTTTCTTTATTTCGTTGATTAGAGATTTTAGCGCGTAAGTCAATGAAAACTTTTAAATTAAAATAGTTTTCTAAGAGATTTGCGGCGCCATCTATAGATATAGCATACAACAATCTGTACTCGCATTAATCTATTGTGCATAAATTTTTTATGATTTTTGCAAATATAAATAACTAAATTAAAATTTAATTTCTAATCATACCCGACATTGACCGCAATTAATGTGCTATCGATAACATTTAGTGTACGTTTCGATTTTCGTTTTTACGTATAAATGGAGCCGAAGAAGAATTTTTTGCTGATTATTTTTAAATAAAAAAACTTTCATAACAATTTGTATACCATTTATATTTTGAGTTAAAACTTTATGTTAATAAATGAATTTGTGTGCTAAAACACTGACATTGAAAAGAAGAATTATATACACTTTTAATAATATCTCACTTAATGAGATTGACGGACAAAGTTTTAAATAAAAAAATAATTAAGCACTTACTCATCCGATTAGTAGTAAAAAAGAGCCGTTTAAATTGTGATTTGATCAACAAGTTTCGTAAGCTATCAAATTTATTATTATTTAGTGAACATATTATATATTATAGTTTTAGCTTTATTTTTCAAAAATCCTTGAAAATTTACTTCACAAAATTCCTGATAAAAACTTCGTCAAAAAAAGAATAAACAGGTAAAATATTTTTATGCAAATGTAAACACGCTTTACAAACATCATTAAATAACATTTAATGTAAACCTTTAAACGCATATAATAATTATTAATTATCATAAAACTATTGTTTAGTATTTTTTTTACACCGAAGTAAGACATTGATACTATTAAAACGCAAATTCGTGTTAAATTTGAGATTTAATGGAAATTTAATAATTTAAAATAGTATTCGAACGCTTCATAATTAAGACGAGTTAGATATTAATAATGATGTGATTGAAGGCTAAGTTTATCGTATTCTTGAGAGAGATTGTAAAAAAGTTATGAAAAAAGTTTGAAATTAGTTCATTAAAACAAATTGCTTTTATTTCACAACAGCAGTAATGTTTATGCACATTCTGTCACTTTTTGTCATTTCGGTTACTTTTTGTCTTTAGTTTTTTTACAATTAAGCGCTAATTAATTAACAAAAAATAATCAACTGATAAACTTTAAAAACCATTAAAAATTAATTCATTGATTTCAATAGTTTTATTCATATAGCAATTAGGCGTTTAAGAAGCATCAGCGGTAAATGCGATTATATTATTCCGTTTGCAGTAATTGTCGCGATAGAGTTTCAGCTCTAAATACACTAAACGCATGACCAAATTGCGGCCAAAATACAGCGTAAGAGTGCTGTGGAACGCATTAAATAACTTATGCTTCCAGTGTCCGCTCGTCGTCCTTTCAATACCCACTGTTTTGATGGCTGAAGAAACAAACTCTTTGGGCGTTACGGCCAAAAACGGGAATTTTTTCATTTCCGACATCTGTTTCGTTTTCACTTGAAACGGCATCACAGTTTGAATTATGATACCTTTAGAAGCGTACTCAATGGATAATGCTTGCGATAAAAATGATAAGTACGCTTTAGCTGTAATCGACAAAAATATATTATTGAATAATGTTTTCAATAAATGAAATATGTATCATAAAAAATTTTTAATCATTTTATTACTCGCGCAATATGAGGCTAATAATGGTGTTGGGTGTTCGCCACCCGAAGCGGATACGTTAATAATGATACCCCTCCGTTGTCTCTCCATTTTCGGTAACACTAGCGATAACATTTCGGTCACCGATAGCATGTTCACGTTTAAATACGTTTCGTTGAACAATTCCGGTATTTTCGTGAAAAATTCCGGGTACGGATAAATAATACCGACATTGTTGACTAACACGTCAATATGCGGTAACATACTTAGTTCGCAATTTATTTTGCTATAAATATCGTTACACGTAAAATCCACCGCAAGTGTTTTGATCTACTGACAAAAAATAATTTTTCGAAAAAAATTGATTACAAAAATAATTTATGCAAACCTGTTTACATTCGGGATTATCGGTCAAAAGTTGTGACATAACAGTGTTAAGTTTGTCAAAATTTCTGCTAATAAGTAGAAGAGAATAGCCTTTCGCGGCCAACTCTCTGGCGTACTGTAATCCTATGCCGTCTGTGGCTCCGGTAATCACTGCCCAATTATTTTCGCCCGGATTCCATTTGACTCCGAATCCAAAAAGTCTGGCCACAATGTTATTCCACAAACACCTAACTATTATTATTGTTATATATGGCATAAAGATTGATAAAAAAATTATAGCGATTATTTCGAGAAAATTATAATTATTTAAAAATGAACTCATTTTGAAAACACCACTGTCTTCTGAAGATCTTTGAAATGTTCGAAACAGTTCAAAACAAGAATTAAATGAATTTTTCAAATTAATTTCAAGGTATTATTTACTTAAGCATTAGTTAATAATTAAAATGGAATGCAAAAAACATGTGAATTTCAAAAACAAATACTATTACATTATAAAACCAGTTTAAAGATCGAATGCGATATAATAAGTTCATGAAATATTTTTTACCATTATATTTATAAACGCATAGAGTTAGCAGTTTTTTAAATCTGTTATTTTGATCTATGACTTCGAAAGATGCTTATTACGGTCTACTGGTCTACTCTGCTCTGAATTTTAAATTTTTTGTGAAAAAAATCTTACGTTAATATATTTTTTAAAGATAATAAACAAAAACTTACTTTACCGTACATAATGTTTCTTAAGTACTTATAATGACAGTAACTTTTGATTTTTTAATTTTTGCTGCAAATCAATGTGTCGTTATTTTCCAAAAAAGTCAACAAAAAATTTCTTTTCCTTATTTTATGCCAAAAGTTGCATATTCAAAATACCTAATTAACTATGCAATAATTCGATTATTAAATGACGTGTAATCATTTCGAAATTATTTTAATATTGAAATGCTAATAATTTCATTGACGCGTTTTTGGCATCAAATAACATTAATTAATTATATATCAGCATACGATTGATTATATAAGTATATTACGAAAATAGCAGCAGAGTCATTGCAGCATTAAATTGTTTAGCTAACGTTGTCATCATAAATATCTAATCATTGCTAATTGATTTGACCATCAGATTTTATGGCTGCATAAAAATCTTAAACATTTAAATTTAAAATTACTGCACACTTTTCTGCACTATATTACCTTTAATTCAATTCAGCTAAACAATGCTCAAAATTTATTACTTTTAATAATTTATTATAAGATTTTAGCGCTCATTGAATCCATAATTTTGATATCCATAGAAATTATATGATATTCTGTAATTAATCTTTGATTGATATTTGTTACATATAAAGATTGGTACCAATTATAGTATAGTTAATCATAATTATTTATTTTTAGACAAATTGAATTTTAGCATTTAAAAGATGGTCTGTCATAAGGAAATTTTTTCTTTTTAAAAAGTATTATGCTTTAAATTAATAATAAATACTTTTCGATTAAGTTTAAGTACCTTACTTTATTTTGTATTGATTTGAATCTTAAACAATGTAACAAAAACGGAAATTCACTTTTAATAACTTATTTAACAGACAAATTATAAATCAATTTATTAAGAAAATATTGCGTGAGAATTAGATGTAATTCATGTTTGAAGGCGTATGTATATAAAAAGAAGAGAAGTCTGTGAATATTTTAATCTTTTTATACATTTCCCTTTTTTATTATTGGAATTATTGTTTTTTATTGTTGCAATGAATTTTTTAATTCACTCAAGTTTGTCTAAACTGTTGATAATAGTGACCATTTCTGTGTGTTTTAGTAGTTCGTTATTAAGTGTTGATTTAAAATCCGCATTCGAAAAGCATTCGGTTATCCCTGATGTCGTATACATTGCACCGAAAAGTATTTTAGAAGTAAATTAATGCCAAAAATAGCTAAATTTCTCATTTAAATATCTCATTTAAATATAATAATGTAGTCTATTAGAACTTCACAAAAATTAGGTTTTCGTTCTTAACTTCATAATATTTATAAAATTCTCATATAAAACTTTGTCACATTTTTTACCGTATAAATAACAGGTCAAGTATCCGAGCGGCGCTGAAGTCAATTTAGGAAATGAGTTGAGTTCAACAAGTGTTAAAGATATTCCACAACTCAAATGGCCGATAGAGGACGGCGCGATGTACACGCTTGCGATGTTGGATCCCGATGTGCTAAATAAACCAAACGAAACGCAAGATAAACACTGGCTTGTCGTGAACATTCCTGGTTTGTGTATTGGAATTCCTTAGATTTTAATTGCCAGGTTATTTTTAACATTCGTTATTATTTTATCGAATTAATTACGGTATAGGACTGGATATAGATAAAGGAGAAACATGGGTACAATATGTAGGATCCGATGCTCAACGAGATACTGGCGCTCACCGATACGTTTTCGTTGTGTTCAAACAGCAAAATAAAGTAGAGCTGTCGGGTATGCGACCATTGACCGGAAAAGTGAGCGATCAGATCATCGAGTTTGCCCAAAAGCATTCGATCGGCGAATTTATTGCAGCGAACTTTTTCCAAACCCATTTCAACAACTAATTGGTGTCCGAATAATGAAATTTTCAAAGCAAAAGTTATTTTAATCAAAACGTAGTATATTTTTATTCAAAAAACATTAACGTTTTATTGTTTAAAATTTAAGTAGAATTTTAGCATTTAAAAACTATTATCAAAGTAAACCAAACAGTTTTAATATTTAAATCATAATGAGTATCAAAATAGTTTATCAAAAATATTTTAAATATAATTGCTAATATTAGCGCAAAAATCATAGCTCTAAAAAAATCAAACAAAATAATTTTAGATTAAATGTTTCCTATAATTTTGGCGCAATTCAAATAGCGTTAAATAAAATCGGTACGATCCTGCCAGCGAGTGATTCTCCGGTTACCATTAGGAGACGGAACCGTTCGTATAGGTCTAATTTCTGGGTTATCGAGTATCGTTTCTTCCGGTTTTTCTTCGGGTCTATTAAACTCTATATCTTTTGGCAAAGACCTCTCACGTTCAGCTGGAATAGGTTGCGGTCTATTCAGTGCACTGTCTTCGGGTGGGCTCACTGACCTTTCAACTTGTCTGTGAGTTGCTTCTGGTATCTGATCTGCATTAACAGTTTCAGGTATTGTCGAAATTCTTCCATTTTTCGGTTTCTCTTCTTTCTTTATTCGTTTTTGTGTTCTCCTTTAATGAATATAAAATTATGCTTTATTTGCGAAAAATGATTATATGAGTGATTGAAAAATGAATTCTGAACGCTTCATAAAGAATTCAACAAATAAACAAAAAAACGTTAACTACCAATCAAACTCATGACGAGATTCTTGTGGTTTTAGATTGTGATCGGATGATACTTCCCAACGTCCTGTAAATCAATTAATTTATATCGAAATTGTAAAATTAATGGATGAGACAATTTCATACTTAGTTTGGCGATTGCGTGGCGTAATCCATATTCATTGTTCTGTGGCTGTTGTTCGTTGCAACAAATAAAATTCGCGAAAACAGTCGAAACTATTACTACAGAAATCAATTGCACGTACATTATAGCTATTTGCTTTAAACGTAATAATAATTAAAATTTTATAATAGCTATTTAAATCGATTATATAAATGTAAAATCAAGGCTAACGAGAGAACGTCTATTTTTAATCAGTATATACTTTTTTGTACATCTCATTATTTAATTAGTTAATTGAGTAAAAAAGATTTTCAAATTTGCTGCCAACAAACATATTGCTAAAATTATTTTTTCGTATTATATTTAGAATTATGGTAATTAATTTTTGCAGAAATATACTTCTACTTAGATTTATACTTCTACTCGAACTTGAATTAATAATAGATATTTAATTATTGATTAATTTATAATAAAACTTGTGATATTAATATATAATAAGTCTTATGATATTCTCAATGTTTGTGCCAATATTGACGAAGTAAATCGCATCAAATATCACTGTACATCATTTTTTTGCAAATGACTAATTCATGAATTTTAGATTGTAATTTTAATTTCCGATTTACACACTTTCTTCAGGTTTTGGAATTAGAAAAATTTATTGTACTGATAGTAATAAAGTTTAACTGACTTAAGATTTTGATTCGATGCGTACGCATGAAATTAATTAAAATTATACTTTTAATAGAGTTTAGCAAAATACTGTTCAAGTTAACGAAATGCAAGCAATCAAAATTTTGGGTGTTTGAAAGAAATGCGATCAGTGTTTTAAATCAGGTCTTTAATAATTAGAGCTGGGCTCATATAACAATAACCATCTTCAAAATTTTTTTTTCTATCGAAATACTATCGAAATACTATCGAAATACTATCGAAATACTATCGAAATACTATCGAAATACTATCGATTTTTATTACTATCCGTTCCAATTTTATTCATTTAGGCTTCTAAAAATCCATGCATATTTGCAAAAATTAAATGTTGTAATACCTTTAGTTATTTACAGATAAATAAATTAGAGATACAATCACCTAAAGCTCAATTTTAGGAACAAATATACGACTATTAAACTATATGATTGGCAAGATATCAAATCCCTTTTTAAATAAAAGAAATCTCTGAAATCCTTTTAATAATAAAGGATTTGGAATACAGATAGACAGACCGATTTGGAACACCGCAATACAAGACAGCTAAAAATTATTTTCTTGATTTTATGATATATTAAGTGTGCTTCAATAATATAATTAGAGTTAAATGATTCATTTATTAAGAAAAAATAATATAATAAGACATCTATTAATTATTGGATATATAAAAATATATAATTTATATTTAACCCTTAAAACATTAAAAATAATTTGTGGATAACTGTGGGTAATCCGATAAACAATTATTTTTTAATGACCCGATACACAAAAAACTTTCAAAACCGATTTATTTTATCCCCATTAAAGCCCTATTAGGCTATTAAAAATGCTTAAATCATTGGCACAACTAAATAATGATAATTTAATTAAGTAAATTAAGTTGAATTTTTTTATTAAAAAAATAAATTTTATTGATTATATCAGGTTTATAATTAAAAATGCTAAGCGTTAAATTGCGATGGCGCCTAACGATTGCGCCAGACTTTTAAAGATTAATATATTTTAAACAAGAATGAAAATATCATGAAGAGCTCACTTTAAATGAAAATTTTGATCAAAATTTATATTTCATTGCGAATTAAAAATTATTTCGAATTTATTCCCAGAACTGAATGTCATGCACTCAAATTCATTGGCGCGACTTTTCTTCTTAAAAATGTGATAAAATATTTTAAAAATTAGTTTCTAAAATTAGTTAAATTTAATATTCTCTTATTTTAAAAATTCTCTTCTTTTATTAAAAATATTTTGGTCCTCCAGTTAGAGGTATTACGAAAATCAGTAAAACTTCAATTTTGAAAAAAAGTCTGATATTTTATAATCGACTAAAAATTATGTGCTAATAATGTTATTGCAAAGAAAAGTAATAAAATTTTATTAAAACAAAAAACATTAAATTTTGATACATTAGCGAAAATATTCCAATTAAACTTTAATTAGAAATATTTTAAATAAATATTATATTAATAAGACATTTCTTTGATCTTATCTAATAATTCTTAAGGCTTCCAAAAATAATAGACCATAATATTATTTAAACAAATTAAACGAGAAGACGACCGCCACAAACATTAAGTATAGTTCCAGTAATAAAACTTGATTCTCCAGAAGCTAGAAATACCACAGCGTTAGACATATCTTCAGATTCTCCCAAACGACCGATTGGGTAATCTTTAACGCTATTCTCCAACATAACCTTTTCTTGTTCTTTTGACACACCCATTGCTTGGAAGAAGTTTGTTCTCGTAAGTGCTGGACTAATTGACCAATTTTTTATTGGTTAAAAATTAGAATTATTCAAAATCATAGAATTTATTTTGTTGTTTAAAAATATAATAAACACAATTAGTTTTTTTGTATGCGTTATTATTTCTTAGGATCTTATAAATGCTTTGACATAATTCATAAAAATAAGGTTTCTATTTTGGGCTTGGATTTAAATTTATTAATAAAATTACTAGGGTTCTAACGGCAAACGTCTATACTATAATCTAATAGAGAACCAACATTATGAATATGATCCCCTGTTAAGGTTAAAGCCATAGCTTAGACATGAAATTGGATCGAAACAGAACAGAATAGGATCGAAATTGAGCAAACTTGTATTAGACTTGTTATAACGGGTGACTGGATAGTACTGTAGATCAAAATAGGTACACAACCATAGATTTCGAGAATCGGATTAATTTATATTTTTCTGCTTAATTAGATATTGTCTTAGCTCTCATGCAAAAAAATTAAAAAATTTAGGGAATGTGCTGTCAAGAAGGTATTAAAGCGAAATTTGGGCTAAAAATTTGTTTGCTTATCTAAATTTCAAGTGATAGGTTTATTTAAGTGTAATCATAGAACATTATATTGAAAATCTAAATTTCAAAACCGGATTTAGAATATTTAAATATTTTAATAATAAACATAAATTATCAATCGGTCGTTGATTTTACTCATTAAATATTGATATCATTCACTGTTTTATTTTAAGCTATTAAACTGTCACGTCTATAAATTTTAAAAATTTAATGCAATAATAAAATAGTCTTACTTAACAGAATTGACGCGAACTCCTTTTGAACCCAATTCTATAGCCAAACACTTAGTGAACATATCCATTGCAGTTTTCGACATACAATACACAAAGGCATTCGGTCTCTAAACCAAATATACTTTCAATTAGATAAAACTAATCTAAGATTTTAATATTTAGAAAAATAAAAGTGTGTATAAAGTCTTCTTTTATGCCCAAAGTACTCAAAATGACAATATTGTACACACTTATGGGATATATTCACAAAATTGGAACGGGGCAATCGCCATCACCCCTATCCTCGATAAAAGCATTCCGATACCTCCCGAGGGACACACGACAGAAGCACTCAATTTTATCGAACATTTCATCAGAAAAGTCAAAGTATAAATAGT